>CAEMYA010000060.1:649486-663535 GCA_903131615.1 Diplodus sargus
TAACGGTATCATTGTAATCCAAACAAATCCGCATGGCACACCCTTGAACCAAGCAGCAGCCATGTTGAAACTCTCAGGTCAGTCTGATCCTGATCCGCAGAGATATTTCACACACACATACATACACACAGACAGACAGAGATTCCTTGCTTTTATAGAGAGATAATGACACTTTGATGTGGGTCGCATGAAATGCAGTCCCTTGGCCCTTGCACACAGAGTGAATGACAGGACAAGACGATGTGCCTAGCTCATAACATACATTTCACATAACGTAATGAGATGAAGAAGATGCAAACCTTTGTTCAAAACATGCCGTACAACAAAGTAGTTTTAAATGCGGCTGTGTCTCAGGGGTTGAGCCAGCATCTTGTCATCAGAAGGTCACCGGTTCGATTCCCCTGGTCTGCATGTCAAAGTGTCCTTGTGCAAGATACTGAACTGCTCCTGATGTGCTGGTCAGCCACCAACATCAGTGTATGAAGGTGTGTATGAATTAATGTAAGTCGCTTAGGATAAAAGAATCTGATAAAAGCCCCAAAATGTAAAAAAAAATATAAAAAGTCATTTTCATCACTTATACATTCAACCAGATTATGCAAACTGTGAACATCTATACATCTATTAGTATATTAAATTCCTTCAAATGTCAGTCAATCATATTTAAATACCTCCCATTTGTTTTATTTTTATCATTTTTCTTATATTATTATTTTACTACATTCTAGTGTTTCCCCTATGTGACAGATTCCCACAGGGATATTAATGATTATTTGGATTCATTAAAGATTACCATAAATGGGGACGCAGGTGGTTGAGTGGTTAAAGCGTATGCCATATACGCAGCCGATTCCGGCCGGAGGTCATTTTGCTGCATGTCACATCCCCTCTCTTTCCTGTGTTTCCTCTCTGTCTACTGCTTAATAAAGGTGTCTATGCCAGAAAAAATCTTTAAAAATAAAAAATAAAAAAAGATAACCATAAATGGAGTGTTTTTTATCATTGAAAGTATGTGCACTGTAAGTGTATCAATGTATATCACGGAAAAACATAACTACCAGTTAGCAGTAACAATGCAGTTTTTCTTAATTGGCAAGGTGACATTTAGTACATTTAGTTTTCCCTTCAGGAATTGCTCTTGAGAAAGTGCTCTTCCTGCATGTTTGAATTTTCAGATGAGTTTAAAAAAATGGCTAAATACAACTTAAATGTACTTTGTGTACTTGCAGATATTATACTGCCGTCAGACTGAAAGAAATGTCCTGGAAGTCGCACTTTGCAAATGTACAAAGAAAATTGTGTGCATGAGACACGTCCGCTGCTCCATCCTAGTGGAAACACTGCATTCACTCTGTTGAGAGCTGTAGTTATGTCAGACAGTAAAGGTCACCTACCTTTGAGAGGATATTAGCAGCATAGTTTAAGTTTTGCACAAAGACGGCCTCCATCTCCTCAGCAACTGCCTGTCTGTTTGAACCCAAAGGCACTCTCCCTGCCATCAGGTGGATCCTGAAAAATTTACAGAAAATACTTTATCAGAATCAGAAAATCAGAATCAGAAAACCTTTAATGTCCCGCAGACGCAAATATATATATCCCACACCATCACACCTCCTCCTCCATACTTCACGGTGGGAACCATGAATGTAGAGACTATCCGTTCCCCTTTTCTGCGTTGCACAAAGGCACGGCGGGTGGAACCAAAGATCTCAAATTTGGACTCATCAGACCAAAGCACAGATTTCCACTGGTCTAATGTTTATTCCTTGTGTTTCTTGGCCCAAACAAATCTCTTCTGCTTGTTGCTTTTCCTTAGCAGTGTTTTTTTATCAGTTATTTCAACATAAAGGCCTGATTCACGCAGTCTCCTCAGAACAGTTGATGTAGAGATGTGTCTGCTACTAGAACTCTGTGTGGCATTCATCTGGGCTCTAATCTGAGGTGCTGTTAACTTGCAATTTCTGAGGCTGGTGACTCTGATTAACTTATCCTCAGCAGCAGAGGTGACTCTTGGTCTTCCTTTCCTTTTCATGTTAGATGGTTTTTGTGACTGCACTTGGGGACACATTCAGTGTTTTTGCAATTTTCCCGACTGACTGACCTTCAGTTCTTAAAGTAATGATGGACTGTCGTTTCTCTTTACTTAGCTGATTGGTTCTTGCCATAATATCTAACAGCTGTCAAATAGGGCTGTCAGCCGTGTACCAACCTGACTTCTGCACAACACATCAGATGGTCCCAAACCCATTAAGAAGGCAATAAATCCCACAAATGAACCCTGACAAGGCACACCTGTGAAGTGAAAACCATTTCAGGTGACTACATCATGAAGCTCATTGAGAGAAGGCCAAGGGTTTACAAATAAAAATATGAAACATATTTAGAGTTATTTCACACTTTGTTGTTAACTACACTAGTGCAGTGCCCGTAAGAAAATATGTGTTCCTATAGAAAAGTGGGAGGTTAAGAAGCTTTTTCATGGATGGCCAAATGAGGTTGTGTTTGGAGGTGGAACGTCGGGGATATTTAGGTTTGTTGTGAAATCCGATATTCCAGGGTATAATTGGCCGTTTTTGACTATTTTTGATTTTGCCATTATATTTCGCCTTAAAACTATTTATTTGGTGTGATTATTTTCAGCACAACCTCACATGTGTGACTGTACAGTTATTTTTTCATTTTGACATATTGTATTAACACAATGGACCTAAAATCACAAAAAAACATAAAATCCGAGTACAAAACATTTATTTAAATATTTTTAACAAACCATTTTTATTACTTATAATGCAAATATTAATTGTTTGCTGAATAAGTGCATACATTTAAAAAATGTACAAAGCTATGTGTAACTATTTACATTTAAATGCAGGCAATGCTCAGGTCTGCCTGAGCTCCTTCCAGCTGAATGAAGAGCTGCACTGCCTGCTCCACATTCAGCTTCTACTCATTGTTTTGACTCATTCAACAAAAAACCGACTCCACTACACACTAAACACACTACACCAAACACTACATAACACACTAACTATTAGGGGTGGGGGAAAAAATCGATTCACATAAGAATCGGGATTCTAATCATCCACAATTCTGAATCGATTCATAAACTTCAAAAATGGATTTTTTATTAACGTTCCCCCGTCTCTCTGTGCGCCCCCACGGGCTTCCGTACACAGCGTTGCAGCAAGCTTGGGGAAAGAAAGACGAGGAATTTGTCTTCAAAATAAGAGCTTGACATTGCACCCCATTGGAGTTTAGAACTGGGTTCTTAGCGGGGGGCTTTTAATTTGAAAGTGGCGACCGTTCCAGCTAGCCGCTACAACAACAAGCTAACAGCAGAGACAGCTTCAGAGACCGAGGAGACGCTGCATCTCCTGGATCTCAGCAGCTGTCCAGTTGCTCATCTTAACGTCCGCGGATGAAATGATGGACTGACTGCTGTGATCAGCTGTTTCTTGGTTTTAAAACTCCTCAGCTGTGGGGCGCACAACAGTGCCGGTCATCCACACCTCCGCCCATCTCACACAATTTCGGGCACAACGACGTCTCAGATTTAGATTGGAATGGAGTTGGATAAAAGTGTACCCTCCAAGGTGGCAAATTGGCGGACCAGGACAGACCCCCAATTTACCGGCTTCTCTCTTAATCCGCGGACCGAGCCGCAAAAAGGATGGTCAAATTGGTGGCTTGCTGCCCAGTATAAAAGCGGCTATTAACTATGCAAACAACGGCAGCCATGCACTGCAGGCACAATGTCAAACAGAAGTGCACAAAAAGAAGGTGCAGGTCATAACATCCACACACAGTGTAGCCAGCACCTTCCTTCCAAGCAGAGAGACGGCAACTTTTTCAAAACCCATATTCATCTAGTCAAAACACTCTTTAAGGGCTTGCTTTTTGCATTCTGCAGCAGATTGCGCTATTAAAATTGTGCTGTTGCGCTTTTCATGGAGGAAGTTCTCATTTCTTTTATAGCATAATGTGACCATAGATAGATGTTACCTTTTGTCTTAAGTTTGCCTTTGTGTGATTACATCATTGGAATCAGTTTATTTAAAAATAACATTATCTTATACAAACTGTATTGTTTTGATGCCATAATTTGCCTTAACACACTATGCATTGTATACATTTTTGAATCGAGAATCAGTTGAATCGAGAATCGGTTGAATCGATTTGAATCGAATCGTGACCCTAAGAATAAGAATCGAATCGAATCGTGAGACACCCAAAGATTCACATCCCTACTAACTATACACTCCAAACACGCTAAATGTCACAAATCTCTCAACTCTCCATATGTCTGTCTGTACACCGACTGTCACTGCTGCTGTCACTCATCCGCCGACGTCCCTCCCACAACTGCTGTCACTCCCACGTGACGACAATGTTCGCGAAAAAGTGTGGCGGACATTATTTACCCAAAGTTTTGGACATGCCGGTGCGTCCGGTCCGTCGACTCGGGAGGTGGGCCGTGTGGGTTAGCTGGCGGCTAGCAGGTAGCTACACATGAACATCCACAGATTCCGATTCCACTTTGTTGTCCGCGCGTCTCCGCATCTCCTCAGACCCGAACAGTCTCGGTCTGGACTCGTTTAGTCTCATTAATCCACAACAGTCAGTTTAGATGCACCGAACAGAACGGACCGAACCGCCGGCAAAATCCCAGTCCAGCTCGCGCCGCTGCAGGTATAAATCCGCTCTCCTCAGACCCAAACAGACTCGGTCCAGTCTCGTTTAGTCTCATTAATCCACAACAGTCAGTTTAGATGCACAGAACACGACGGGACCGAACCGCGGGCACAATCCCGGTCCAGCTCGCGCCGCCGCAGGTATAAATCCGCTTGTTTCTTAACGTGTGTCGTAGGCTTGAGCTCTGCAGTGATTGGCTCTGGTGCGCACGTGACTGTGGTGGCTCTGGTGGATAATGCTCCCGAAAAATAATTTATTCACGGTATCATTGCAGTCCAAACAAATGTGAAGTCGCACAACCTTGAACCACGCAGCAGCCATGTTGAAACTCTCAGGTCAGTCTGACCCTGATCCACAGAGATATTTGAGGCACACACAGACAGACAAGAGATTCCTTGCTTTTATAGGGAGATAATTCCATATGTGTTCATTCATAGTTTGGATGCCTTCAGTGAGAATCTACAATGTAAATAGTCATGAAAATAAAGAACAAACATTAAATGAAAAGTATGCACATTTGCGGTCTAAACGAGAACGCAAGGGCGGCGTTTTCGAATTTTTTCACCCTGAGACCAGGTTTCAAAAAAGTGTGTTTACAGGCACTGCATTTACGGGATCCATTTGGACGATCGGCCAAAACGATTCAAAATGTGTGCGTTTCCATGTGGATGGCCCCTCAATGTCTTAGGAGAAAAGCATGGTATGTATCTGTCTCTGTGGGTGTGTTTTCACTCTGATAGTTACTAATTTATGCCCTCCTGCACTTAAAGAAATAATTCACAGAGAAGGAAGTGATAACCTTCAGTGATTACTCAATACTTTACATGGGTCAAAAAACCAACCTAAAACAAGGTCTCAGGTCACGTTAAACAGTTACATTGAACATTCCTGTGTAAGACTTCAATTCACATCTCTCTTCATGAAGCACAACATTTCCATCACACGAGATTAAATAAATATAACCTAACTATATTCCACCTAAGTTATTTTTCACTGACATGAAATTGAAAACACCTTAGTAATTCATCTAGTTATCATTAATAAAAATATGTTTTATTTGGTGTGAGATGAGAGGTTGACCTGAGTTAACGTTGAGTTGTCCAGGTCCACTTATTATAAGTGGCCTTGGGTTTATTCTCTAAAGCTGCTAATAAATATTGGTAGTTGCTGTTTGTGGTTAATTGGGCTTGTTTCTCCTGTCTTAGTGAAAATGTATTTTATCTACTTAAGTAGCTAACAATGCCAGGAACAAAGTGGCCGAAAAATTATCATTCTCATTCTTATTATTATCATAATGAATAGTATTGGGTTTTATTATATTGTTAATGTTAAAATAATTGACTGTTGCCTCCAACAGTGTTCAATGATACAACTTAACTTAATGCAACTTATTTTCTTTCATTTTCATTGATGAAGGTATTTCTGATTTTTTTTTGGTGAGATGGTTGTGTTATTTGAGTTAACTATACTATTTCTGGGTTCTTATGCAAAACAAATTCATACATATACTGTATATAATAAAAATGACATTTGGCTTGAGAGCTTGTAAAAAAACTAGTGAGTCGCACGGCAGATGCGTGAGAGTTGGCCGCCCTCGCATTGTTGAAAAACATGCTAAAGTGCTTTCTTGGGTGCCTAAACGTGTTCTAAACTGCCCTCTTGGGTGGAAAACACAGACTAAACTGCCCCCTTGGCTGGTTAAAAACATGATAAACTGTCCACTTGGGTGCCAAAAAGGCGTGTTTAGGTGCCCTCCTCATTGTCAGAACACACTGAGTTGCCCTCTTGGGTGAAGAAAACAAACTAAACTCCAGAAGACTATTAAGACCAAGAAAAAACTATGAAACATTACTGTTGCATTGACTTTTATGTTGGGCCCTTCTTTTATCTATATTTAGCCAGAACGATATCTCACAGAACCAGCTTGGATTTAACTGGTGCTAATATGGTGTTAAAATGCACTAGAATACAGGAAATGGCATCTACTTAATTGAAAATGTTCTGGGGGAAGACGCCCAGACCCCCCAGGGTTTTATTTCCTTTATACATCCATGTCTCTGTGTGTTCTTCACAGTCCAACGTTGAATCTACACAGTTCTCCTGGATGCTGATCCTAACTACAAAGTAACTAATGTAGTCTGTCTAGTTAGTCTGTTTTAAGGCTATATAATGTGCCATTTGTATAACACATAAACATGTCTAAAGTGCCCTCGAGAACACGTGGAACTTAGTGCCCTCTTCAGTGGCGAGAACGCGCTGCATGTGCCCTATTTTTTCTTTTCGCCCCTGCCCTTCAAAAAATCTGTGCACGCCACTGGTTACCTGAAACGTTGTGTTGAAAGTAACATTACTTCCTCCATTTTTTTTTTTACTTCAACTGACCTACTGATTAAAAAAAATTATTTCAGACTACTATCTCAGCACATAACAATGTGAGTGGAACAGAACATTAGGAAATGTGATTTTGAGCTTCTTTAGTTAACACTGATAGCAACATGTTAAATCAGACAACCGGCCTGTTCAGACCTGGACACCCCAAATAATGTAAAGTTTGTTCTAAAGAACATTTAACTGCCTTTGTGTTGTAAAGTGCCGCTCATACAAACTTTCTTTGCCTTGCCTTTAGTATGCCCAAAATAATTTGTTACACTCCACACTTTATATTCTAGGGTGGAGGTTTAGGAGTGAAAACAACAGTTATACATTGTTTTTGTTTTTCTGCTGATGCGTCACCTTTTGCAGCCAAGAGCTCTTGCATACGTCAAAGCCAAGTCCAGACCCTGCCTGAATTCTGCTTCTCTTCCAGGAACTGCGCCAAGACCGAGATCACCTGCATTGACATCTCCTGCAACACACACATCTTATCATAAACACCACCATTATTAGCATTTCAGCATTCTCACTGTCTGGTTGAAACAAACAGCTGCTGATTTCCTCATTGAGGCGCATGCAGGAGGCTTTTGTTACCCGGTGGAGTGTTGATCAGGACCACCTCCACTCCAGTGGCCTCTTTGGCCCTCTGAAGCTCCTGCAAGTCGGACTCGTAGAGCCAGGCTGCCTCCACAGCTTCGAAGCTAGCCGAGGCAGCCGCGTATATTCGCTGACTGAAGTTTGGCAGCTCCGTGAAGAGCCAGGAAATATTCGCACAGAATTTCAGCGGAGCCATAGTTGCCCTGTAGAGGCTTTTGACCTGCGTTTAGCGAGTGTGTTTTTTGTTGAACCTGCTTACAGCCACGTACGGTAGCAACAGCGCATCAAGCCAGGAAGTCGGACAAACGGAATGCTGCACACCATCTATTTTCAAAATAAAACACCCTGTGCCGACTCTAGATGTACAAGCATAGCAAAGTCGGAAATATTAACAATAAACACACTTAAAATAAACATATAACAAATCAATTTAAATACTTAGCCTACACAACCACAATGAAAGCGCAAATCAAAAAATCAAAGATAAATTATTAAATAAACAGTCTGAGTCAAAAAAACATCAGGCAGGCATGAGCACCCAGTGGGTGAAGTGGCATGGAGGCATGGAATGTGTTGATATACTGTATTGTACAGAGCTTTCATGATGGCTGCGGATCACTTGCGTAAAAATAGGCAAGACCCTGCTGACAGTGCGTTCAAACTGTAAATGGAAGAGATTTTTTTGAGGGCTACTACTACTTTAGGACTACTACTTGAAACTCGAATTACTTTTGCATTCCCTCGCAATGTGTTTTGCGTTACTTGCAATACTTCTTTCCTTCTGTCCGTCTGAGCTGCACTTAACTGTCAGAGTGTCTGGGCTCATTAGGTACAGCAGACAAACAGGCTGCCTCTAGACAGTCCTGCTGCTGCTCTGCCACCTACTTTATCTGCTCTACCTAACAAGCTCAGAGACCCTGCTGCTGCAAACAACTTCAACATGCATTCCGTACACTCTACAAGAGTCTGTAACATCATGTCATTCTTCTTATTCTCCTTCTCCTTGTCCAAGTGGAACTGGTTGTGTAATTTCCTTTTGAAATGCTGTTTTTGCAAATTTATCATCACACTCATTCCCTATCAACCCGTCATGTGCTGGCACCCAGCAGAACTATCTGTTCCACCTCTGTTAAGTCTTAATAAACTGTGGTAGAGTTCAAAATGTAGATTATCTCTTACAGATTGTGTTCACTGTATGCTTTCCAAACCCAGATAATATCCGGAAGAGGGCCACTTCTGGCAATAATGTGACACTGCTGGCCCTCTTCTGGCTAAGACACAAAGAATAAAGGCTAAAGTGGCCAACATGAAAAAAAGCAAATGGCCCAAATATTGTAAATCTAATGTGGGCCTTTTCTGGAAAAGATGCGGTCCTCCCGTCACTGTGTAGCCTGGATGTGATATGGTGAATATGGACCAAAAGGGCCATTATTGGATTATATGGCACAGTCAACAAAGGCTTATCCAGGTGTAAACCAAAACCGAAGGTGGCCTATGTGACACCCAGTAATGTGTGGTCACGGTAATTTGTGTATGATTTTTATCTGATTATTTTTTGGAAATGAGCCTTATTAAGGTAATTTGATGAATATTTATGTTGGTAACAATACCCATATTATGCCACAAGGGGGCGTCGCCTCCTCAGCGGGACAGGCTTGGTGCTGTGGGCAGTCCGCTGACTCCGCACTTGTCTTCAGTATGACAGAGGTAAGAGAAGGAAACGCATCAACTGTTGCCTGTCTCATTTTTTCTCTGTCCTTTACAGGTCAGTAATTTGGCAAAAGACACATATGACCGCTAAAATGTTTATTTAGATGGTTAATGCTTGCGTCACTGTGTGCTTTGTTCGCCAGGACATTTTGTTTTTTTACTCTGAGAGCAGTAAAAGTAGCGGTAAAAACAGCGCTGGCTTAAATGCTATATATGCTGCGTGTGTTGGACTAAATGTTATCAGGTCTCATTTTAAGGCTCGTAGCTGCGTGTGGCTTTTTAGGCTTCCTGTACATTTTAAATGCTATACTATGCTAACTGTTTTCTAAAGGAACAATTCATGTGTTTATTTCATGTTTCTGTAACCTGATAAATTGATGTGAAAACCATTCGCTTGCTCTGTCACTTTCTCATGGTATTTGCCATTATATTTTGTTAGCAGGATACTAAGTGTAAACAAGCTGCCAGCCAGTCTGACTGGACATTTAGGCCTATATATGTAGCCTATGTGAATACATTTTTTGGAGCTAAAAGCTTGAGACCAAAAGGACATTTGGAGGAACAATGTGTTTAATTTCATTATGAAAAGTAACAGTAACATGGACTGTAAAAAATATGTTTATTGCAGAGAAAAAGTTTGTTAGATTAAGTTGTGACCTGGTATTAGGTGTATGGAAAATGTGTAAAAAGGAGACTATGTGTAAGGTGCATATTTGTTAAAAATTAAAGTATGACAGAAGCGAGAGAAGGAAACGCATCCCCTGTTGCCTGTCTCATCCTTTCTCTGTCCTTTACAGGACAACATTATAATCTGCCTACTGGCCACACACCTGGGGCCTGTTACACCTACAGCAAATGTGGCCCGGTTATTTAAATGCATATCTGGGACAGTTTTGGTAATGCTATGGCAGGAACACTGGCTGGTCTGGATATGGACCTAAAGTGGCCAAGATATTACATGGCAAATATGGCCAGAATCCTTAACAACAAATTTGGAACATTTTTGGCAAATGTATGGTGCAGTCAACCCTAGCTAATCCGAGTGTGATCCTAACGTGGCCTGTATGTCACATAGCAATTGTGGAGAAATATTATGAATTAAATGTGAGCCACTTATGGCATAGATGTAGCACTTTTATCATTGGCTACTCTTTGTAGGAGCCTAAGATGTTCAACATATGATATTGCAAATATAGTATAAATAATAAGTATTGTACAACAATTTGGGCCACTTCTGGCGACTATACGGCACATTTAGCGTGTGCTACAAGCGTGCAAACAGTTGAAAAATCCAAGACTTTTTCCATGATCCCACTAACACCAGATATATGTGGCAAGGCATACGGACTATCACCAACTACAGGATTGCCCCTCCTGCGTGTGACAATGACGTGGACTTCCTAAAATGAACTAAATAACTTCTTTGGGAGGTTTGAGGCACTGAACAACACTCCTGTTGTGAAAACTGTTGTCCACCAGGATGAAAAGGCACTCTGCCTTGACATAGCTGAGGTGCGAAGGTCTCTGAGGAGTGTCAACTCACGGAAGGCTCCGGGCCCTGACAACATAACTGGGCAGGTGCTCAGAGAATGTGCAGATCAGCTGGCTTGTGTCCTAATGGACATTTTTAATACCTCACTGGATCAAGCTAAAGTCCCATCATGTTTCAAAACAGCCACCAACATCCCAGTGCCAGAGAAACCTCAGATCACATCACTCAATAACTACTGGCCCATCGCACTCACTCTTACTATGATGAAGTGCTTTGAAAGGCTGGTAAAGGAGCACATCACCTCCAGACTACCTGCCACGTTTGACCCCTTCCAGTTTGCCTAACTGCCAAACTGCTTCACTGTGGATGCCATCTCCACCACTCTTCACTTGAGCCTTGCACACCTGGAGGAGAAGAACACTCATGTCCGGATACTGTTCCTGGATTTCAGTTCAGCATTTAAACAATCAGTCCACAGCATCGGGTAGACAAACTGGGACCCCTGTGCTTCAGCACCCCCCTGTGCAACTGGCTGCTAGACTTCCTCACTGAAAGACCACAATCAGTGCAGGTCGGTTCACTCTGATGACTCACGACTGCGTCCCAAGGGCTACCACCAACCACATTGTAAAGTTTGCGGATGACACAACAGTGGTGGGCCAGTAAGGAAACAGGCACTAGCATTGACGTTACAAGCAAGCAAGTGAGGTATCTGGATGACAACACATTCTGATCTTTGATTTTACCTAGATTAGATTTAACAATGACTAATTGGCTACATTCCTTCACGCACATAAGGAAAAACAATGTGGGACTCACAGCTCCAAGGGTCCCAGAGTTGTTCTTCAGCTGGGGGTGCATCAAAGGTTAGCAGGCCATAAAGTACTAAACTGAGTTTGCCCCCACACCAAATGGTGGGAGATGCCTAAACATAAATGTTCCCGTTGAAGGACAGGAAACCCATTTGGGTCATTTTGGGGACAAGACCTAAAGTTGACCACAGCCAAGTTAGATGAGTTATGTTAGATGAGCAGGGTGACAGGTCAACTCCTCTTTTAGTCTATTGGATAATTTACCAAAGTGATCAATTAGAAGAAGTGGGTGTGTACTGGAAAAGGGACTCTAAAAACCCTCGCATAGGAAGAGAAGGGTGGTGGCATTTGGTAGATGTGGTACCAAATGCCACCAGTGATGTCTCTGAAAACTTCAGTCTGAAGCCACTGTCTAAAGACAGGTCAATGAGGCTCTCAGGGAGTTGCTCTGGTGCTGTATCCATGCTGCTGTGCATGAATGGCCTGCGTATCCAGTCAAGTCTAGATGACTTGTCCTCAATGTCTGGGAAGTAGGACTCAAACTCAGCTGTCAGTTTGGCCAGGTGCATTTTTACAGTTTTCTAAATGTTCTGCTTCATGTTCTGCTTCATGTCAGCTATCCAAGAGTTAAGCTGAGGGAAATTACTGGCATCCCCCTTTTAATAAAAATTAATAAATAATAATAATAATATATTTAATTTGTAAAGCACTTTACATTTAAATACATCTCAAAGTGCTACAGGAAAAGCACCAATAAAAGAAAACATTAGTAAAAGAAAAAAAGAAAAAAACACCTGAAAGTCAAAAGCAACTTAGTGATCATAGGCTCTGCTAAAAAGGAAAGTTTTAAGTCCTTTTTTAAAACATTCAACAGTCTGTGGTGCCCTCAGGTATTCAGGGAGGCTGTTCCATA
This sequence comes from Diplodus sargus, assembly GCA_903131615.1. Classification (NCBI taxonomy): domain Eukaryota; kingdom Metazoa; phylum Chordata; class Actinopteri; order Spariformes; family Sparidae; genus Diplodus; species Diplodus sargus. Next base: position 662,076 of record CAEMYA010000060.1, read on the forward strand.
GACGAGGGGCGGCAGAACAGAATGCTCGGTCCCCTAAGGTGCGGAACTTAGTCCTGGGGGTCGAGCAGAGGGGTCGAGATGAGATTTGTGTGGTTAGCAGTTCTTTAAGATAGGAGGGGGCGTTGCCATGGACGCACTGGTGAGTGAGGAGGGAGACCTTGTAATCAATCCTGGCAGAGATGGGAAGCCAATGAAGTGAATGGAGGATGGGTGTGATGTGTTCATACTTTCGCACTCTCATCAGGATCCTAGCAGCACTGTTCTGCACATACTGGAGCCTTTGGATGCTCTTGCTGGGGGTTCCAATCAGTAGTGCATTGCAGTAATCCAGCCTGGAGGAGACAAAGGCATGGACGAGCTTTTCGGCGTCAGGAAAGGAGAGTGAGGGTCGGAGTTTGGCAATATTTCTGAGTTTTTGAGAGTTTTTGCAGAGACGTTTGATGTGAGCCTCAAAGGTGAGGTGAGGGTCAAATATAACACCAAGGTTAGTGACGGACGTGGAGAGGGGAATGACCTGCCCGGAAAACGTGATGCTGGTGATGGAGGATGACTGGATCTGGTGAGGGGTGCCAACAAGTATGACTTCTGTTTTGGAGCTGTTTAACTGCAGGAAGTTGTGCTTCATCCACGCCTTTATCTCCTCCAGACAGGTGGTGATAGTAGATAGTGGTGATGGTGGAAGCAAAGTTGCAGAGGGGCTTGAGTCCATTTTAATGTATAGTTGTGTGTCATCTGCACAACAATGAAATGAGACTCCAAAGCGACTAATGATCTGGCCAAGGGGGAGCATGTAGAGTGTGAAGAGAGTGGGGCCAAGGACTGACCCTTGAGGGACCCCACAGGTGACAGTGTGTGTCACTGATCTTGCACCTCCAATGGAGACGTACTCTGTCCTGTCTATGAGGTACGAGTGGAACCAGTCGAGAGCGGTGTCAGTAAGTCCGATGGTGTGATGTAGGTGGTTGAGAAGTATACAGTGGTCAAGGAGGATGAGGAGAGAGGGTGAGCCAGCATCAGCCATCATCAGCAAGTCGTTTGTGACCCTCATCAGAGCTGTTTCGGTGCTGTGGGCGGAGCGAAAACCAGACTGAAACCTTTCGAAAGGTTGTTTTGTTTCAGGTGATCCTGTAGGCGGGCAGAAACAGCTTTTTCTAGTACCTTGGGGAGAAATGGAAGGTTGGAAATGGGCGTGTAGTTGGCAAGGATTTCAGGGTCCAAGGAGGGTTTTTTAAGGATTGGTCTGATTATGGCCGTTTTTAGGGCAGGTAGAACATGGCCAGCTTGGATGGAGTGGTTTATCACTGTGGTGATCAGAGGACTTATAATAGAGATGTTTGTTTTCACCAGGACTGTAGGAAAGGGGTCAAGGTAGGGCTGGGCAATATGGCCTCAAATCAGTATCACTATATATTGAGCAATTCACCTCGATAACGATAAATGAACGATAAGTAGCCCCCCCC
>CAEMYA010000060.1:680687-691413 GCA_903131615.1 Diplodus sargus
AAGACAAAGACTATATACACATGAGGAGGGATGACACAGGTGGAAACAATCAGGGATCAGGGGAGACGCCAGACCGGTGACACAAGAGGAAGGGCAAGTGACCTGAAACGAGAGGAGAGTTACTTTCCAAAATAAAACATGAATTTCACAAGACAAAAAACCCAAGACAGGACACTCCTCACTGCGGTGACAACTGAGGGAAAATTAGCTTTATTTGTGATTAAAATATGATGATGAGGACCCATCGACTGGCCTTCCTTTCCTTCTCAGACTATGTTGAAATTGCATCTTTAAACAGCCCAATTTTCAAAATTTTCGAAATTTCCCAGGACCCGTTAAAAAAAGACTTTATCTGCGCAGTGATGCCGGTATCTGACCACTTTTTTCAGTAACGAGTAATCGAGCACGTCAATATTTACATACCAGTAATCAGTAATCAGATTAAAGTTAGTCCACTTATCATTATTTTTGTCATTTTCCTTAGTAAACATATATATTTCTGCTTTCTTCTTGTCTCGGGGAGTGATGTCATGTGTGCCACAAGTCAGTTTTCAGCACGAGCACAACTAACGTGTAATACCACGCAGCGACACAAACACAGACAACAATGGAGGGAGGAGAGAGATGCGCGTTTTCTAGCTGGAAATACAGTCATTATTTTGAGTTCCTGTCAGCTAAAGATGAGAATATTAAGGTTTGTTGTACACTCTGTACTGGCGACAAAGTACTATCAAGTTTTGAAGGAGCTTACAGGAGTCATCAGTAATCAGATTACTTTTTCAAGGTAACTGCAGGGCTAAAGCCCCGGATGTTTTGCACTAGCGACGCCCCTGGCGCTTACACAGATAAACGTGAGTTGGATGAACAAGAAGAGGAGGACACTCGGTCCCTGGATCTGTTCCCTTCAGACGATGAATTTAGCGAGGACAGTCAGCCATGGCACATAAATTCTGATCCTGAATACAATGTAAGTTCATCTGAGCCCTCTCAAAGCACCCAGGGATCACATGCTTCAACTGCCACTCATAAAGAAGACAGTTTTTCTAGTTTTTGAGGAACAGTTAAAAGAACTACTTCAGCATTGTTTTAAGTGTGGTTCCCTGATTGCTCAGGAAGATGTGAAAGAGCTGCAAAATGAAGGATCACAGTTGACATTAGAGCTCACATGTGCAAATGGCTGTAGCTACAGATGGCAGTCTCAGCCTACTCTGAGCGGGACCAAGGGGGAAGGAAACCTGCTTTTGGCAGCATCAGTTTTCTTCAGTGGCATCCATTTTGCTAAATTTAAACATTTTTGTAATAACATGAACCACCAAACAATATGTGAAGACACATACACAACACTGAGGAAGACATTTGTGTTTCCTGTTGTTGAAAAAACATAGGCAAAAGAGTACAGTCTTAACTAACATGAAATCACGAGAAGAAGAAGTTGTACTCTGTGGAGATGGCGGCTGTGACTCACCTGGCCACTCAGCCAAGTACTGCACATATACTTTTTTAGATGTGCAGAGTCAAAAGGTTGTGGACTTCAAGGTACTAAGCTGCACCCAGGTTTCAAGCTCTAATACCATGGAGATTAGAGGCTTTAAGGAAGCTCATACAACCATCGAAGGAAATGGAGTGAAGGTGTCAACAATCTCCACTGACCAGGGCCGCCTTAACCTAATGTTAGGCCCCGGGGCTGAGAGGTTTGATAGGCCCTCCATCCCCTCGATTTATCGAGTCTCATTTTAAAAAAGTGTAATATCAAGGTAATCTACATCACAAAATGCATTAGTTTCTTTAGAGACATACAACAGTGAGTTTTCCCTCTTTGAGCCAGAAAACACCATAATACTGTTATTAACATATCACTGAGACCACTTGAGCATAAACACAATACACTTTATTTAACAACCACACACAGCAACTTATGGTGATAGTAAAACGAAAATATGTGAAAGTATAAATTTCGAACAATATTGAAAAACATCACCAACAACATCGCCTGTCTGCGCAAACTCTGATGATAATTAATAACAGCATAAGCAAAGAAACAACAACAAATCAAAGTAGGAGCCTCTTCTCTGGCCTCAGCGGGCCCTGCGAACCAATCACATGCACCTGCACAGACACACAAACACACTGCATTCAGCACCATGACAGCAACATGGCCTAATGCCAGGTACCAAAAAGATGAAACTGAGCAATATTTATAGAATGTTTGCAGTGTAATCTAGACAAACATCTGAACAAATGTGCATTTCTCTTAAAACAATGCACAACCACAACAATTTAACACCTGCATAAGCTATAAATACAGCACTTTCTTACCTTTTTAGAAGTGCTTTCGTCTGGTCTTCTTTGACGAAAACGCCCTAATTATGTCCTTAAAATCCAAATCGGGGGAGGCGTGGCTGGACACCATGGAGTGAGGTCGCATTTCCCGTGGCTCCGCCAAGAAATGGCATTTATTTATTCTTTTTAGGCACAGTTTGACAGTACTTTCACGTAAATGATACTTAAAAGAACTTTTGCAACGTTTGTTTGGTTCTACGCGTTTTTTTTTTTAACCTTCTTCGTTGACTGCCAACGCTTCTGGACATCCGCCGAAGCAGACTGTAAATAAGTCCCGGACTTGGCGCCTTGCTAGCTTCTACTGTTGGGGAGCTTGGACAAACGACTCGACGGATATATATTCAGCCTCATTTTGGCTCACATTGGTCGGCGAAGGGCGCTTGTACCACTCCCCCTACCCGTGACGGAAGGTAGTGAGTACCATATATTGCAAAAAAGACTGTTATGCCACAGTAACGTCTGGCTAACTAGCCCGCTAGCTAACATTGCGGCTAACACCGTTAGCGCCTGGAAAAAAACCTTTGGACATTAAAGACCCTACTTTGGACGTTTGCAATTGAACTGCACCCCTGCGCTTATGCAAATATATCTTTATTTGAGCCCTTGCATGCTTGGTAATTCGCCATCATGTGTGACAAAAAAGATTCTGCCAAGCCTCGGGCTAAAAGAAATCCTACAGAGCAGGCCCCCAGAGCAGCCCTGACCTCGACCGCAGCCGTGGACATTGAGGGTTCACCACTCACACTAGAAATGCTTGTTAAGGCCCTTGATGGATTGAAACAAGACATATATGATACACTGGGCTCAAAGATTGACTCATTTTCCAGCATACTGCGGTCTGAAATGACTCTGTTTAAAGAGGAGCTGAAATCATCCGTGGCTACACTGCAGACAACAGTGGACTCACATGGATCTACCATAAAAGACCTCGGATTGTCTGCTACCACCTGCAGTGATGATTTAGCCAATCTCAGTGGCACAGTGAACTTACTCAAAGGTGAAATTAACATACTCAAAGCTAAATGTGATGACTTAGAGGGAAGATCAAGACGTAACAATGTGCGCCTGGTGGGTCTCCCAGAGGGTCTGGAAGGTCAGCATCCCAGAGAATTCATTTCTACACTTCTACAGGACCTGCTACATCTGGATGAGGCACCTCTTCTTGACCGAGCCCACAGGTCACTTCGACAGAGGCCCAAGGAAGGGGCCCCACCACGGCCTATCATCATCAGAGTCCACTATTTCCACGTCAGAGACCAGATCCTGCTACGAGCGGGGGAAACCAGCCCTTTGCTACACCTTGGCAAGAGACTATCAATCTTCCCTGATTTTTCCCCCTCTGTGGCCAAGAAGCGCCTAGAGTTTGTGGATGCTAAGCGTCTCCTGCACACCTGCCCAGGCGTCAAATTTGGCCTCTACTATCCGGCTGAGCTGAGGGTCACTTTGCCAGGTGGAGCTCTCCGTAAATTTACTGATCCTGCTCTCGCAATGGACTTCATTAACAGAGACTTGAGGAAGTCTGTTTCTCCAGCCCCAGAGTGAGGGGATCAGCAATACAGTCACATCAAAGAACATATTATTTCACTGTCATGATTAAGTGACACTGTATCTTTTTTGATTTACTTAATAATTAACTCTCCTAATGCCATGCAAAAAGTCATTTCTTGTTTAGCCACCTATCTCATTTATATATTCCCCTCCTTTATTAGTAGACTTTTGCAGTAGACGAGTGCATTACATATTTTTTTTTCTTTTCTTCTTTTTTTTATTTTATTACATATGCGGCTTGTAAATAGCCACCTTCTTGGCCTGTAATGGAGCCTTTGTTAGCCACTAGACCTTCTATGTTTTTTTAGGAAGAGCCCAGGGGCTTGTAATAGGGGGGACACCCGCATCTTGCTTGGAAAGATGCTTCAGTGGGTGGGAAAATGTTCATTAGTTCATTTGTTTGTTTATCTGTTCTTGTTCGTTTTTAGGTTCACTACAACCGGTCTTCTTATGCTCAAAGTGCCACAGTCCTTTCAGCCTCCTTTCTCTCTGTGTTTCCAAGTATGAGTCAGACTAGTCCAGTGGGACAGCCAGCTGGGAACACGCTCAGAATCTGCAGTTGGAACTGTAAAGGTTTGAGCCATCCAATAAAGCGCAGCAAGGTACTCCACCATCTCCGTCGCTTTGGGTGCCAAGATTGCATTTCAAATTTGATCTCATTTAAAAATCTCTGACCATTCAAGACTTAAGAGGGGCTGGGTTGGGCAACTTTATCATTCCACCTTTCATAGCAAAGCCAGAGGGGCTGCCATTTTGGTCCACAAATCTGTACCTTTTGTCTCTTCCAGTACCATCCTTGACCCTAATGGTAGATATGCTATTGTCACAGGACACATTCATAGTACCAAGTTGATTCTTGCTAACATATACGCTCCAAATTGGGATGATGAAAACTTTTTTCATAATCTGTTTTCTAGAATCCCTGATATGTCTTCACATCTGCTCGTGCTCGGGGGTGATTTTAATTGCTGGCTGGGCTCATTGGATTGGTCTTCCGCTAAACCTACTACTCCTTCAAAATCTTCCAAAATTATCAGAAACTTTCTTCAAGAATTCTCAGTCACTGATTCTTGGCGCTTCTTTAATCCCACAGGTAGGGAATACTTGTTCTTCTCACCTGTTCACCATACTTACACCCGTATTGACTATTTATTCTTAGACAATAGACTTATACCCCTAGTTCGCTCATGTTCTTATAACTCCATCGTCATATCCGACCATGCTCCCCTGACCTTAGATCTCGCAATAGGTGGAGAGCTGAATTCCCAGGCTCCATGGCGCTTTAACACACGTTTGCTGTCCGATGACAAATTTGTCTCTTTTCTGAATGCTCAGATTGATCCTTTTATAGAAACAAACGAAGCACCTAATGTCTCTCCTTCTCTTCTCTGGGAAACCTTTAAAGTCTATATTAGAGGACAAATTATGTCATACGCGAGCTTCGAGAGGAAACTACGAAAAAAGAAAATATCTGATCTGATGACACAAATCTTACAATTGGATAATGTATATGCCACATCACCTTCACCTAATGTATATAAAGACCGCTTGTCTTTACAGGCTGAGTTTGACAATTTGACATCGGCTCAAACTGAGGACATGCTACTAAAGACACGACATGCCCACTATGAATATGGAGACAAACCAAGTAAATTGCTTTCTCACCAACTACGTCAGGCTTGTTCAGTACATCAAATCACCCAAATTCAAACTTCCACTGGGGTAACGACTGATCCAAAGCTAATAAATGACGAATTTAAGCGCTTTTATATGTCTTTATATGTGTCTGAACAGTCAACTGACCCCTCAGATTTTGATTCTTTTTTCAGCTCCTTTACTGTCCCTAGTATTGACCCCGCCTCTAATCTCCAACTGGAAGAACCTATAACATTGGAGGAAATTCGAAGAGCGGCGAGTAGAATGCAGTGTTCTAAAAGTCCTGGCCCGGACGGGTTTCCTATTGAATTCTACAGGAAGTTTATGGATAGGATAGCCCCTCTTCTTCTTAAAATGCTTTTATATTCAGTGGATACTGCCTCCCTTCCTCAGACCATGTCACAGGCCTCTATTTCATTTGTATTAAAAAAGAATAAAGGCCCTCTTTCTTGTGGATCCTATCGACCAATTTCATTACTGAATGTGGACTACAAAATTCTAGCTAAGTTATTGGCCATGCGTCTGGAAACAGTTTTGCCATCTATAATCTCCCCTGACCAGATTGGATTTATTAAGAACAGATATGCTTTTTCAAATGTAAGACGTCTATTTCATGTTATGTACAACCCGTCGAACTCCACTGAACCTGAATTTGTAATCTCTTTGGATGCCGAGAAGGCTTTCGATAGAGTGGAGTGGGGCTATCTTTTCCGTGCTTTGGGGAGGTTTGGCTTTGGTGAGAAAATTATTGCATGGATTAGACTGTTGTATTCAGCTCCACTTGCGTCGGTCCGAACCAATAATGATCATTCAAACTATTTCCCCCTCTTTAGAGGCACTAGACAGGGATGCCCACTTTCCCCTTTGCTCTTTGCTGTTGCTATTGAGCCCCTCGCTATTGCACTTCGATCTAATCCTAACATTACTGGGGTGACTAGGAGCGGCCTTGAGCAGAGAGTATCTCTTTATGCGGATGATCTGCATCTTTATATTTCCAGGCCTAAAACTTCTATCCCAACTGCACTCTCGCTCCTTTACTCATTTGGTTCAATCTCCGGTTACAAGCTAAATTTGGATAAGAGCGAACTATTCCCGGTAAACGCTGCTGCTCAAGAATTTCCACATCAAACAATCCCGTTCAAGGTAGTCCACGACAAATTTACATATTTCAGGGTCCAAGTGACAAAAAAATTTAAAGATCTTTTTAAGTATAATTTCACTGTACTAGAACACGGGAAGATTTTGAGAGGTGGTCACTACTTCCTTTATCTGTGGCTGGCCGAATTAACTCAGTAAAGATGAATATTTTCCCAATCTTTATTCCAAAATCGTTCTTCAAGAAACTTGAAGGGGTTATTTCGGCATTTATCTGGAACAATAGGACCCAGAGAATCCGTAATGTATTTCTTCAGAGGCCTAAAGTGCTGGGGGGAATGGCCTTACCTAATTTGAACTATTACTACTGGGCAACCAACCTCCGCATACTCCACTACTGGCTGCGTGCTGACAGTTCACATAATGCCCCAGTGTGGTTGAGATTGGAGGTGGCCTCATGTTCGCCATGCTCACTGGCAGCTCTGGTTTACACATCTAATGCTTCAATCTGCAGGGAATACTGTAAAAATATTCTAGTCAAGACTACTGTCAAGATGTGGAACCAGTTCAGACGCCATTTGGGGCTCAACTCCTTTTCAATGCAGACCCCCATAAATAAAAATCATGCTTTCAAGCCCTCGCTGAGTGATGGAGCATTCACCCTGTGGTCTAATCATGGCATAAAATCTTTTAATGACTTATATATTGAGGGCATCTTTGCCTCCTTCCCCCAGATTATGGCTAAATATGAGATTCCCAAGAGCCATTTTTTCAGATATTTACAAATCCGTAGCTTTGTAAAGAGTGTTAGCTCCCTTTTTCCCTCCCAGCCAGCAACCCCAGCCATTGATATGTTGCTATTGCCATCCCCGATTTCAAAAGGTGCCATCTCGCATGGTTATGATAAAATCCTTTCTCTCAGAAGTAACCAATTTTCAGCTATCAAAGCTCAATGGGAAGAGGACATTGGTGAAGAACTTAACCAGGACCTCTGGGAGCTTATACTTCTTAGAGTACACTCTTCATCCCTGTGTGCCAAACATGGCCTGATCCAGTCTAAGTTAATACACCGCACTTATTGGACAAAACTCAGGCTTTCTAAAATATATCCCGACATTGACCCTGTTTGTGACAGGTGTAAACTAGCTTCAGCCTCTCTTATTCATATGTTTTGGTCGTGCCCGTCTCTCCAGAGTTACTGGTCAAACATCTTTTGGACACTATTAGAGGTTCTCGGTGTGACCTTGGACCCGAACGTACTATTAGCCCTCTTTGGAGTCATGCCAACCACAGTGACCCTGCAAAAGTCCAAAGCGGATTTTGCAGCCTTCCTAATGTTACTGGCAAGACGATTGATCTTACTTCGCTGGAAGTCCCCCTCTCCTCCCTCATTTGAGTCCTGGATCAGAGATGCTCTCCATTTTAGTAGGTTAGAAAAAATTAAGCACACGCTACGTGGATCCTCAGCTAAATTCTTTAAGATCTGGCAGCCTTTTTTTAACCACATAGAAACATTACAGTTCCACACTGTACCTCTGTGAAGCTGACTGCCGTCATTACTATTATTACTATTATTATTATTATTATTTTTTTTTTAATCTTTTTTGCACCTTTGACTTTCTTGTTGACTGGACTGTGGCACTAATGTAGTCACCCTTGTTATATAAGAAACGATGAAGACCATGTTATGTTCGTTATATGCCTTTGTTTTTTTATACAATAATATTTTCGTGTAAGTGCAGTGAATGTATACGTGTGTTTAGGTCTATGTGTGTGTGGATGTATGTATGCGTTTATATGTAGCCATGCACATACTTAGACCCTTCTTACTTTTGTACATGCTTCATTGTCCCCTTTTTATTTTATTTTAATTGTTTTTATGTCTTGTTTTGTTTTTTATTTATATTCAAATCACAAATGCACTGAAAATTGTTGTTCTTGAAAAAATGCAAATAAACAGAGTTTTGAAAAAAAAAAAAAAATCCAAATCACGAAGGATGTCATGCTCAATAGACATCAGTGTGATATGACTGACTCGATCTTGCTGCATGCTTGATCGCAGTCTATTTTTCACCAAGCCCAGTTTGGAGAAGGACCGTTCTGAACTCGCGTTGGTCACTGGCATAGTCAGGAAAAGCCGTAGAGCTATGTCTGTGTTTGGAAACACTTTATGGAGTTTTCTTCTTAAAAATGTCAGTAACTCCACTGCAGATGTGCTGCTCACATTTTCATCCTGTACAAATTCTCTGAACTGTACCACTTCCTCCACAAAGTCCTCTTCCAAGTCACTGTTGTATTTCATTTGTAGGCTCAATGCTGCTGAGCAGAGGTCTTGGGGGGGAAGTCAAGTGCAACGCATTTAAAAACCCGAAGTTATCACACACATCTTTGTATGACTTGTATCTTCTGTCCAGTTCTGACACTACGGTTAATGACATAGACATACATAGATATACAGAAGCGTTTGTGGCCTGATAGCTCGCACTCAGGCTCAGATGACTCATCAGCCTGTCTCTTTCTTTTTTTCTTTCGCTGGGTGTCTGCTTTGTACTCATGAGACACAATGGGGGACATGTTCCTTGCAACTGTCTCAAAGCTATCAAACTGATCCCGGAGGCCTGCTACATATTCACGCAATGACCGAACCAGATCCACAGCATTGCACAGATCCAATTCCACCGCTTGTAGTGCAGTACTCACACCCTGGAAACGTTGCAGGATGGCATTCCACATGTTGAACATGAATGCAATTTCCATTTTGTTCATCTTTTTGTGCAGTGCCCTAGCCTTGTCTCTTGTGCTCAAATTCTGGTGCTCATCATCAGCAATGTTGAGTAATGACTGCTGGATCCCTGCGTAGTTCTGACATAGGGCTTTGGTTGCGACAGCGTGCGCTGACCATCTTGTGTCAGAAAGTGATTTCTGAGTCTCTATTCTTTTGTTATCATTGGGCCGCAACCCTGCCCTGATCATCAGCCAGCGTGAAGTGGTCTTTGATGAAAAGTTAAACAAAGTTTGTACAAAACTGAAAAACTGTTCAGTCTCCTCACAGCATATCACACTGTTGACCCCCACCAGGTTTAGGGTATGTGCTGCACAGGGTACACACTGTGCCAATGAACTGATTTGCTTGATGTGGGCCTGCACATTTTTGTAGGCTCCTGACATGTTATTAGCATTGTCATAACATTATCCTCTACAGTTATTAATGTCAATGCCCATTTCCTCTAAAACACTAATAACTGAGTTGAACAGTGCTTCTCCCACGTGGCTTTCAATAGGGAGGAACTTTACAAAGCGCTCCTCTATGCAGCCCTCTGGTGATACGTACCGCAGGATGAAAGTCAGCTGATCTACATGTGTGATATCAGGCGTGGAGTCCACACTGATAGCGAAATACTTTGCGAGTTTCACTCTGCTGATTTCTTCCTCGAGCACCTTCTATCCCATCAGCTGTATGAATTCCTCACACACATTCAGTGAGAGGTAGGATGGGGTTCCTCGGCCAGCGTTTCCATACTTTTCAATGTGAGCCTTTAAAAAAGGATCAAACTGGCCAGTGGCGTGCACAGACTTCAATTAAGTAGATGCCATTTCCTGTATTCTAGTGCATTTTAACACCAAATTAGCACCAGAGAATCCAAACTGGTTCTGTGAGATATAGTTCTGGCTCAATATAGATCAAAAAGGGGCCCAACATAAAAGTCATTGCAACAGTAATGTTTCATAGTATTTCTTGATCTTATTAGTCTTCTGGAGTCTAGTGTGTTTTCTTTACCCAATAGGGCTCTGTGATAAAAACACAGGGAACAATACACATTTAAAATATTTATTTGACACCTCAAAAGAAACAAACTATGATGAAGCATGGACATACAGTGGCTTGCAAAAGTATTCACCCCCCTTGAACTTTCCACATTTTGTCATGTTACAACCACAAATGTAAATGTATTTTAAAGGAGTTTTATGTGATAGACCAACACAAAATGGTGCATAATTGTGAAGTGGAAGGAAAATGATACATGGTTTTTAAACATTTTTAAAAATAATAAACAGAAAAGTGTGGTGTGCAAAAGTATTCACTCCC
>CAEMYA010000060.1:716882-731248 GCA_903131615.1 Diplodus sargus
TTATTGAGCTCTTTCAACCATCTTTTTTACATGTTCATCCTTTTTTCACCTGTTTTAGCTTTTTCAGCCCTCTCACTCTATAGCTTTCCATCCTTTTCATCCTTTTTTCACCCTTTTAAGCTCTTTCAGCCTTCACCTTTTCAAGTGTTTAGCCTTTTTCACCATTTTACCCCTTCCAGCCCTCTTACTCGACAGCTTTTCACCTTTTCAGCTTTTTAAAAAATACTTTATCCTCTTCCAGCCCTCTTACTCTACAGCTTTTTAGCCTTTTCAGATATTCACCTTTCTGCCTTTTCAGCTCTTTCAAACATTCAACTCCATGTTCAGCAACTAAAATGTTCAACTTTTTCAACTCCTTTAGCCTTTAACTTTTCTGCCTTTTCAGCTTCATGTTCAGCTCCAGAAACTGTTCAGCTAGCAACATGTTTAACTTTTTAAGCTCTTTCAGCCTTTAACTTTGCAACTTTTTCAGCTTTTCAGCCCTTTCAACTTTTCTGGCATTTCAGCTTTCAGCTTTTTCAGCTTTTCGGCAGTACATTCAGCAGATTTCGCTTCAGCATTCACACTGTATTTTCGCAGGAAATGCAATTTTTCTAGTTATTCTTAATGGACTGTTTTAAGCCATTGATATGATACTTCCATCTTCTGTACATCTTTACAAAAGTCCCATTTAGATTGTTCAATTTGTCATCTAACAGAGCTTTTCCTCTTTCAGTGAGCTTTCAGGTGCATCCAGTTTTCCTAATTCCAGGAGACAGTTGTGTGTCACCAGCACCAACCAGCACTGTGACTTCAACTTGCTCATCAGCGTCAGCTTGCTGTGATAGGGTAGTCTGCTCTGCATTTTTTTCTTCTTGAAGGTCTCCAGGAATGATCTCTTCAGTTGGCAGAAAAAAACTTTCCTTTGTGTGTGACATATTAAATGTGCAGAGTGTTAAATTTGTTGAAATTTGAAAAAAATGTATTCTGTTCTCTAATGTGTGCAAATAAGAAATGACATGTTACCTTTTGCAAAATGCACATCAAACACTTCAGTATCAAAATAACACACTTCGATTAATGAGTAATAAAACGTCAATAAACAAAGCGTAAATACTCTTGGCACAGCCTAAAAATAAATAACTCACTTGTATGAACAATACTTTGATATTAACTTAAAACATCTTGGATTCAACTGAGAGAATGGTGAATTTACTTCTTCTTAGTTTCTTTGATTCTTACTAGATATTCAATTGCAGGAAAAAATGTCCACTGCTGCTCTAAGGAAAAACACAAATGAAATGTCTGAGAAATAGAAACTTAATGGCAGTTAATAAGTACTTGTGCTGCCCTCAAGACGCTCTCCTCGACATGCTTGCTTGTGTAGCCTTGTTCACTTCCCTCTTGTATTGAAGCTTATCTGGCGAAATTTCAGGAGTAGGACCGCACCTCAACAGCGCTAACTTCCGACACTCCTATAAATAACCACCTGACCCTCTCCTCGTCTTCGCTCTCGTAATCTGCCAGAAACGAGATCTCGCGACATCGCCTCGAGCACATCCAAACTTTTGTACGAGCAACATCAGCCTCTACTCACCTCATCATGGACGTATCACTTTCCCCGTCGGACGATGATCTTTTCAGACGAGATCAGGATCACCATTCATCAGAAGCCGACAACTTTCCCGTCACCTCCATACCCGAGACCCCGATTCTAGTGGCCCAAAAGCCGTCTAGGAAGCGAGTGAGTTCGAAGAGCACCAACTCCGTCTCATCCATGGTTCGCATCCCGCCTGGTTCATCTCTCCTCAACATCCAAGATTACCATAGTTCGCCCGACGACTCCTCCGTGTCACCCAGCCCACCTCCTTCCACAGCAAAGAGAGGACGAGGAAATTCTGGAACAGAAAGTCGCCGCAGTTGGCCACAGTTCGCTGACTACTTCATCTCTGAGAGCATCGAAACCTCCCGCCATCATCGACAACACCGGCCGATAGGGATGCGCATAGTTATCTGGTTTCGTTTGGGAACCAGTTCTGGGTCAAATGATTCTTTGGAATCGCTAACAAAAAACATTTACGATTCCGCTATCGATTCTTCCCCGGGCTGCCCCACCACTGTAAACAAACGTACCCCACTCACAATTGTGCGATGACGTCACACACACAAGCTGCTGCAGAGCAGAGGTGAGCTGAGCTGCTACATGCAATGCACTGTGGAGAAATGTCGTCCCAGGCAAAAACGATCCAAAGTCTGGCATTTCACAAAGAAGGACGACGCCTCGGGGATCGTCACCTGTAATATCTGTAAGAGGGATCTGCGCGCCAAAGGCGGTAATACAACTAATATGTCCAAGCATTTGGCCACACAACACGGCATTATACTCCAGCAATGCTGTGTGTTTGACGCACTTAGCAGCACCAGTGCTAGCACTAGCACAGCAGGTAAAATTAAACAACTGGCTAATGTTGTGTGATAATGATAAAAATGAGGTTAATTTAGCACCACGATTTGGAATTTGTGTCACCAGCTTTCATTTGTGCATTTTGCATTTTCCATCCATGTAATGTAGATAGCAGTGGCAGTCAGAGTCAGGCTGCTGCTGGCTCTGGTAGTCAGCCTGCAGCTAACCTTATCAATATACATCCCTACCGGCCGAACAACTCGCCAGTCGCAGCGTCACCACGCTCCGGTGAGATCTCCCGACCAGCTTTCATCTTCTAAAATCACCGATTGGACAGTAGCCACACTTCAGGAAACTCTAAATAAAAGGACAGAGGAATTCTGTTTCACCGAACGGACAATAAAGCTAAACTTTTCTCCCCACTCATGTGGAGCTTGTTCCATCAACATCAGTTCTATTCCGGGTGACGTCATCATGCACATCCCAACACACCGTGATGTCGACGCTCCTGTTAAAGGGACAGTACAATTAAATCATACAGCTCAAAGACAACTGAAAGATCAAAGACAACAGAAAAGAGCAGCAGCAAAAGTGGAGACAGAGATCCTCAGCCAGATCAAATGACTCTAGAGTTTCTGCTACCACCTCTCGTCATCACTCCACTCCAGAGGGAGCACCCAGATGGATTTCAGGACCCTCCAACTCCAATCAGGATTTTCATCATCGGTACCAGCAGCCTAGAACATCAAGGGCAAACGTCATAGCGCCCACTGTCATCCAGTTCCAGCCATCACAACAGCCAATCTTTGGGGGGACCCCTGGCAGCTCCCTCTACTTTCTGTTTCCAGCGACCACAGCAGATTGCTTCAACCGGGGCTCATGGCACTGGGATGCCAGCAGCCTCTGCTTCGGGTCACCTTCAGTCGCAAAGCAGCCTAAACTCTTCAACACCCTATCTGAAGCCTCTGCTGGATCCTGTCTAACAAATATGGGATTCCATTCCTCGTCCATCTCTTAGACGATTTCTCATCATTTCCCCCCCCTCATCGCCACCCACTTCTGGCCTGGTTACCCTGACTCAACTCAACTCAACTTTATTTATAGAGCACTTTAAGCAGCCATAGCTGTGACAAAATGCTGTACATGAAAAGAAATAGAACATAAAACATAAAAACATAAAAGACAAAATAAGAGACAATAAAACAATAACAATGTTAAAACAATAAAAACAATAAAAACACCAAAACAAGAGCAGAGTCTCACGCGGGGTTGAAAGCCAAAGAATAAAAATGGGTTTTAAGATGAGTTTTAAAAATGGACAGTGAGGGGGCTTGTCTGATATGGAGCGGGAGGACATTCCATAGTTTGGGACCGGCAATAGAAAAAGCTCTTTCCCCTCTGAGCTTCCGCTTAGACCTCGGTACCCCTCCAGGAGCAGCTGGTCAGCTGAACTGAGGCACCGGGGGTGGAGCAGCTCAGAGAAGTAAGGCGGGGCGAGACCATTTAAAGATTAAAAAACAAATAAACAAATCTTAAAATGAACTCTAAAGTGCACAGGCAGCCAGTGGAGGGAGGCCAGAATAGGAGTAATGTGCTCCCTCTTACATGCTCCAGTTAAGAGGCGAGCAGCAGCGTTCTGGACTCGCTGGAGACGTGTGAGGGAGGACTGGCTGACTCCAAAACTGATAGACTGATTTCAGTCTTCTCCGACATCAGGGTTCCATTGTCTGCAGACATTGTCTGACTTCCATCTCCCTGGGTAGCTCAAGCCGTGCCGAAATCCGTCCGTGACTCAACCTTCCACCAGTTGGAACGGATTCACTTTCTTTTGCGACGACCAACCGACTCACCCTCATGACATCCTTTTGTCGGTTTTGGGGGTTTCTACAACGGAAGATGGTTTGCAGCAGAATGGCCCCCTGAGCTCGCAAATGAATGCCAGAAGTTCAGAAGCTTGGCACCTAACGCAATTACCTTCACAACGCCAGTTGGGCATTGACATTCAACTCGTAAATCCTGCGCTAATACCCCTGATAGGCGACTCCGAGAGCTCCATCATCAACAGCCTATCACCCTCAACCCTCTCTTCCTTCTTTTCTTTCCTCTCCTTTCTAGGATCATGAGGGGTCCGTCGCTGCCCAGGTGCGGCGGCGGATTCTCTACAGAGCTTCCCCACAACACACTCGAAGAACCAAGATCTTCAACGTTGATCGATTCTGTGCAATGTATCCTGTTTTGAGTCCTCACCAGTCTGTTTTCAGAGCTAAGCATAGTACTGCTCCTGCTATCACCTCAGTTACCAATGATATTATATTTGCTGTTGATAAAGGGAAAGACTAGACTGCCCTCTTTGTGTCTCTAACAAAAGCTTTTGATACGGTTGACCATACTTTGCTCATACAGAGGTTAAGTGATGTTTGTTTTAATTTGTACCTGAATTTGGTTCAAGGACCACCTCAATGTGTGACTGTGGGAAATGATTGTTCTGTGTTTTTACCATTGTGTAAAGGGGTTCTGCAAGGCTCAATACTGGGTCTTGTCTTATTCACAATCTATATTAACAATATAAAATCCTCTGTACTATTCTGTTGTACTAAAACTGCATATAAAGCCACTGCAATTCTCCTGCAAGCTTTTGACAAACTACAAGATTCTCTTCACCTCATTTTTATTTGTGTTTTTTCTAGGGCTGTCAAAGTTGATGCATTAATACCGCGTTAACACAACATCCTCTTAACGCTGTTAATTTTTTTAATGCGCGATTAACGCTCGGTATTTTTAAAAAATGAAACGCGCACTGTATGATTTACGGCCGTCAATGGCACCTGTAGTCTTGATCTAGAGGGTGGCAGAAGAATTAGAAAGGGACTCAAAAAGAAGAAGCAGGGTTGGCGATTCGGAAAAAACACGGTGGACTGAAAAGCTAAAGCGTAAGGAAATGGAGAAAGGACTTATGAACGGCAAATTTACTTTCAAAACACTGCCAGATGGTTCGGTCGATGTCGACAAATCTGCACGTACTGTCGACATGAAATGGGTTACCATTGAAGTTAGTTGAGTCTCAAATATAATTTGCAAGTCAAACACACGGCAGATGCAGAGAGCCCACCACCCCCTCGCCAAAAGCAGACATCACCATGTTTTGATCCCATTTTGATCCCATTTTTGAGCCTTTTATTTTCCTGCATGATTTGAAGTGTTGAATAAACCTTTTCATAAAGCAAGCATATTTGCCTAACCCTAACCCTTTCTTATGTTGTTAAAAGTATTAAGAACATGAAAAAAATACATTAAGGTACATTTAGAACAGAAAGAAATGTGCCAAAAAAATTGCAATTAATTTGCGATTAATCGCGAGTTAACTATGGACAAAATGCGATTAATCGCAATTTAGAAAATTAATCGTTTGACAGCCCTAGTTTCATGTTAGTTCAATGCAGATTCTTATAATTTTTCAAGCATTTTTCCCATTTTATTTGGATTTAAATAAAGGTTGAATGAATTAACAAATGGGCGTCTCTCAGCAAAATAAGCATCTTTTTGCGCAGTGAAGGAGATTAAGGTGTATTTCATCTTCAACTTTGTAAGCAGGTTTACTACCAAGGATTGTTTGAAGTTTGATAAATATTATGACAAACATGGTTGCACTTGTTCTTTAACTAATTTTTGGTCAAAAGTCACTGATGGCAATTTTTTTGCTTTTCTCAGCGAAATAAGCATCTTTTTGCACAGTGAAGTAGATTAGAGTAGGTTAAGCAAAAAAGGCTTTCAAACAAGTTTTCTACCAAATTAAGCTATATTTCAGTGAAATAACTGTTTTTCAATTAAGTTTCCTGCCAAGGAATGTTTGAAGTTGGATAAATATTATGGCAAACATGATTTCAGTTCTTTCATTTGCTTTTGGTCGAAACTCACTTGTAGAAATTTTGAGTGTCTCCTTGAAAACCAAGGAGTTGATTGTTGATTTGAAAAAAAAAGACCATACACCCCTGTCTAGAAAGGCTCTGCCTTCTACAGAAACTTAGGGAGGCTACATTCTGGAGCAAGACTCCCGCGTCAACTTTTATAGAGGAGGAATAGAAAGCATCCTGACTGGAAACATCAATAACTGCTATGGTTCATCACATCCAGGACAGGAAGGCTCTACAGCAGGTGATTTAAACCACCCAGAACATCACTGGTATGTAGGATACTAAAAGATTTTTTAATACAAGCAATTCAAAATTGTATTCAAGTACAGTACTTGAGTAAATATACAGTGTAGAGTGATCGACATTGGGCTATATAAATAAAACTGGCTTGAATTAAATTGCTACTTCAAATTTAGCCTCATACACTACTGCCCTCCTCAGACACTGACCTATACTAAATGTACAATATCAAACAACAAGAGAACTGATTTATTTGTCCATTGACTCACAGATGAATACTTTTACTAAATACTCATTATAAAATGTTCTGAATATGTATTTTTCCTCAGTCATCATCTTCCTCCTCCCCTTCTTCTGTGTCCTCCATCTCCTCTTGGGCAGCTTGCTGCTCCTCCAAAGAGTCTTTCAGGGCCTGCTCCTCCTCCAGTGATGGGTCCAGGGCCTCTGTGATTTCTGGTCCACTGGGATATTCTTTCTGTGGCAGTGAGGGAACAGGTGGGCTATACCCTTCCCCTGCATACTTCAGACCCCATCCAATATATATATTCTCAAACTTTCTAAAAGAAGGGATAGCACATGGTTGTGTACAAATTGCAACATTCATTCAGTGTGAGAAATCAATCAAACACAGGACGTCAGATTATTGTGATCATTTCACTTACTTTCCACAAGCATATGCATATGCCCCAGGCCAGAGGTTAGAGCGCAGCACAGCTACTGCATGCTGAGAGGTAAGAGTGGAGGACATCTTAGAGCTCCAGGGAGGGGTGTTGAACATATCTGAAAGACAGGTTCATCAGTCATAGGTTCATCAACCAAAATAAAATACTGTGCACGCTATTTTATTCATAAACATTTTCAACAATATACTGTCGCATTCTGCATAATACACAGCTATTTGCCACTGTGGTCTGCGCTGATGATGGTTGACCTTTTTTTAAAGACCTTGATGCACCAGGCCTACAGGTGGCACGATCAGGGAGCATTTGTGGACCTAGTTCAGTGTCTCACTGTTGACTGACATGTATAATTGGCAGTGGAACCCGTCTTTGAGAGAAATCACTCTGACTGAAGAAAATTATGAACAAACACAGAAACGGAAAGCCCCCTGAGCCTGTTGCTGCAGTATCCATAATGTCATCCATTTAGAGCAGTTTCTTCCTCCTCTCCACCAGATCCACTTGCATTTTTTATTCAAACATTTTCTTGATTAGAAGCAGCTAGAGTGGTGCCAAAAAACACTGCTGTGTCATAACAACAGTTTTCTCATTTTGTATGGCTTATACAGACAAGTTAATCTTCTCATACAATCCTGCGAGCTGTAGCCTTTGCCTGAGTGCAGCTTTTTGGCGGTGATCCATGCGCCATGAAGCGACAGAACAGTCCGCCTTTGTTGCCATTAGTTCTCTGACATTGGTTGGATGTGTCTGGGTCGTTAAACTTGCCATGTGCCCAACATGATAGAACTGAGCATGGTTACCAGAGAAATTATGTTGGAAAGCAGGCGCTACTTTAATTAGTATCTGAGTTCCCTAAAACACAGACCATCACCAGCAGAGAACATACTTATGAACAGTGAGATGAACAAAATGAAGAGAAATTACCTCGGGGCAACATGACCTTATAGAAACCAAATTCATCTTTATAGGGTGTAGTGTAAAGTATATTGCCCCTTTAGATATTCAAGTAGTGTTATAGTTTTTTTTAATATTTCAGTATGGAGTTCTAACATGAAGCCTGGGTCTAGTCCCCTTTATTTGTTTTTTTCCCCTTTTACCTTTTTGGTTTCTTTGAAAGTGTTGAAAAAATTACACTTATTTAAAATTTTATTTTCAAATCAGGAAACGATGTAAAAAAAAAAAAAAAAAAGCTGTACCGCATTTACATGTCACACTACCAAATCAGTGTAGGTTTCAGTCCATGGCCCGAGACTGAATTAAGCCACACCTGCACATTTTGGATCAGGAAGTATGCCTGCCCTCTCTCTCATAACCACATGGTGAGTAGATAGGTCTCATCATTTATTCCTTTTTTCAAATGATTTTATGTGGCCTTTTCATGACTTTATTAGTATACATAGAGAGATTAACATGAGCTACCAGGGCACCACTGGTCCAATCCTTTTTGAAATAACTGTGCTCAATATCTAAAAATAAATATGTACCTTTAAGGAATGTCACTGCCCAACACCTATTTTTGCCATTAAGCAAACCTTTTTGGGTGAGTGTGTACCACTGTTCAGTGATGTGCTAGTTAACCTGTGCTAACGGGGTAATCAACGTTTGTCATGATCGAAACAAAGTTTTGGTTGTGACATGATTCTTTTGGTAGTGACAAAAAAGAAAGCTAAAACCTCTAATTTGGGGGAAAAAAATTAAAATGCAATTATGCAAATCAGAAACATTTTATCAGAAACTCCTTGTCAGTTAAATTGTATATTGTTAAATAGTTTGAATAACAGCTGAAAATATTGTTTAAGATGCAGTCTACAATTCTAGTGTTGGGTGTAGTTATGATAGTGTTTGATTCAGTTTAAATAAATCTAATGAATCCTTAATTTTGAAATCAGTATGAACAATTTTATGCTTTTATAAAGGGCTTCAAAATACACTGAATCTCATAAATTATACTCATGATTTACCTGTGACAAATTTTGAAAAAAAAAATCTTCCACTATGTGATGAAAATACAATATGATAATTACTAAAACAGTGTATTTTTGATACTATAAGATTAACATACATAAAAAGTTTTGGGGGGGACATTTTTTTCAAGATGTTTCTCTGAAATTACATAGTTTTCAGTTGAGTAATCAATGTGCTGTAAAGAACAGGATCAGGATGTGAGAGGAGGGCAGATTCCCCTTTTGGTGGAAGTGTCAGAAAGTCAGATGAGGGGCAATTCTATCTGCCTGAGATGTTTACAGGACGGTGGATAAAATTACATTTAGGCCCCGTCCACACGGGCGAAAACGATCTTTTTTTTCTCCGTCTTCCTCGTCATCGTTTCAAGAATATTTGCGTCCACACGGCTCCACTGACAACGACCGAAAACGCTGTAGTTCATATTCCAGGCCTATAGGTGGCGCTTGACAATTACCAAAAACAGAGAAGAAGACACGGAGCATGCGCATTAAGCTTGCGCGCTGTCAAACAAACAGACAGTAGACGGAGAAACCGAACACAACAAGAAGAAGATGAAAATGGCGAGTGCAAGGAAACCAGAATCGTTTGTGAGGACCGATAATGAGGTCTAACTGCTGCTGCGACTCACACTCAACTGCAAGGCATGTAAGTTGCAAGAAAGCTCAATATCTTCTGCGGCACGAACACGAGCATGTACTCCGCCATTGTTGTTGTTGTTGTTGTTATGAGACGTTGCGGGGTGGGGCGATGGCGTCATCGTTTTGGAAAGTATGCGGATTCGCCGTCCACATGAAAACGGGAGGGCTGCGTTTTCTCCACCCTGAGACCCGTTTTCAAAAAAGTGCGTGATTGATGTCTGTTGTAAAAGCAGGTAACCCCCTCTCTGTTTTGCACTTAAGTCAGTATCATTTTGAGGACTGGAGAGAACATTCTGGAACTTTTCTCCATGCTGCATGTATTATAGAGATCAGATTCATCATGCTGAGTCTAAAATTCTTCGGAGACTTAGCAACTCTACCTCACAAAGGAGAATTTCCACTACAGTTTCCAATTCTGATTTTTCATGAATTCTGTAGTGAATATTAGAGGAAGGGGTGAGAGCGCAGGGGGCTCGGTTTTAGTATTAACACACAGCCCCCTTTTATCAGCTTGAGTTTGAGATCACTTTTTGTTTTTGTTTCTAGTTATATCAAGCCATTAGGGCTATTGTGAAGAGCCTCATTTACTCTCCTCCTCCTTTGTCTGGACACAACTGGGGCTGTGTCTGAGTGTCTACATCATACCTGGACCCTCAGGGCAAAGCCTCCAGAAGACTGATTGAACAAACTTCAAATTTTCATGATTCCGGTTGAGCAAATAAACCAAATTTATGAGATTAATGAAAACACACTATATTGTTTCATGTTGCTGAAACAATAGGACCAAAGGCCCTTATTTTGACAGGGCAGCGACACTTCAGAGCAATCTGAAAGCAACTTAACCGACTTATGTGCTGTTTTATTCTAAATTCTCGATGAGTGTGCCAACTTTGCATCCCCCCATCCCCTCATTTCTCTTATCTGGATTTTGGCTGCAGGAGAGTCAGTCGACACTCAGTACGTTTACACGCACAGCTTAGTCAGATTACAGCCATAGTTCGACTATGCTACTCAATCAGACAACTGCGTTTGTCAGAGTATACATGCCGGTGAGAAAATAGAATTACTGGCTGAAGCATGTCATATCCCGGTACAATAGGCATTCATTTCAACTAGTGGTAATAGAGCCACCTCTGGCTGATCTCTTTACGTCACCAGCAATAACAACCTCTGCCTCGGCATTTGGGAAAGATGGCGTACAAAGAGCAAGACGAAGCTTCATCTTAGTACAATTCGTATATGGTGTACATGATAATTACACAAACTAGATGTACAATGGCGCTCTTTCTTGCGGTTATTTCGGAGGAAAGCCGCCGCCACCATCCTTCTACTTCCGGCTCACAGCCTGGGGAAAAAAATCTCGAGCCTATGCAGAACGCAAAATCCGATCCGATCTGATGGAACGTATACATGCAGGAGTAGTGTGACTATCAATCGAATAATCTAGGTGTTTTAATCCGACTATGAGAAATCCAATCCGGTCTGATTTTAGTCAGACTAAGGTGTTTACATGCATCGTAAAAATCCGAACATAGTCGGACTAACACAGTAATTCGGTTTTCTCGAGTGTCATTTAAAACGCACTGACTGACAGGAAAGGCAAAGTCTGACCTGCATCTTGGGAGAGGGGCGTGAGCAGAGGGGGTCCAACTTCTGGCTCTGGCTCATCAGGCTCCTCTTCCTTTTCCTCAACTTCTCCTTCTTCATTGGAGTCTTCTCCTGGTCTCACAGCCAGGTTCACCCAAGTACAGCGACCCTAAAAAAGTGCATATGCACACATGAAATAAGCACATACAAATGATCTCAGAAAATGGTCAGTGCACCTGCTTTGATCAGACTTGCAGACCTGCTTAAGGATGTGCTGAACATGATGCACCCAGAAGGATAAAGACTCCACCATCTCAGCAACTGGTCTGCCCTCAAAATCAGTATTTACTTCGTAGCTGTCCCTGGGTGCCTCATCTTCTTCCTCACCTTCCTCTTCCCCAGCCTGGAAGAAGCCCTGGGGGCTGACCTGGGTGCCGGCAGAGATCCGAGCAATTTGTGCTCTCAGATAGTTGGCTTCATTCCCAGGAAAAGGTGGGTAGCTCACAACTGGGGTATCCAGGCTGCCCGTGAAGAATTTACGGATTTGGCGAGCAACAGTGATCTGTGCCGGACTGACTGATGGGAGCTTCACCCAAGGAAGACCAGGGTCTTGGCACACATAGTAAACAAACTTGTTAGCACCTGTTCCTCTGGCCTCCTTTGGCACCACTGGTGGTGGTTTATAGGTTGACTGAGGAAGTGGATCTGTCTGAAAACAAAGCAACAGGACAGGACCAATTTATTTCACTTCTTTACCTTCAACAGACACCAGTGACAGCTTTCTCTTTTTTTACATTTTCAAAAAACTTACTTCAAATTATATATATATATATATATGTATATGTATGTACGTATGTATGTACGTATGTATAGACATATATATACATATATATATATATATATATATATATATATATACATTAGGGCTGTCAAATGATTAATTTCTTAATCGTGATTAATCGCAATTTGGCCATAGTTAACTCACGATTAATCGCAAATTAATCGCAATTTTTTTGGGCACATTTTTTTCTGTTCTAAATGTACCTTAATGTATTTTTTCATGTTCTTAATGACACTGCACGTTTTTCTTCTTCGCCTTTTTCACGCAGTGTACTGCTTTCTGTCAGTCAGTATCACACTGATGATTGCCATGGCTCCGGTGCAGCAAAACAATAAAAAGTACGACTTGGTAATTCAAACTTTCTGTCATGATATATTCAGAGGAAAACTCGGGAGAAGCAGCCGCAAGACGTTTCTCTGTCGACCCCAAGAGAGTGAGAGAAACGGAGCTTCAGCGTCTGTCCGAGGAGGACAGCAACAGGGCCAGGCTGCCTGCTGGAGGGAGGAAGAAGGCTAACGAGGAGCCTGAGATAAACATGCAGGGATAAGTTATCAGCAAACGGGCACGCCACGAGAGAGTGTGCGGCAAAATGATCAGGGCGATGGCGAAACAAATGTGCGCCAACGTGAATGACAGCAGAGTTTGCTGCGAGTGCTGCTTTTCAGTCCCCCGTGTTTTTAACAAACCGCCAGCCCTGCTTCTTCTTCTTCTTCTGATTCCCTTTCTTATTCTTCTGCCACCCTCTGTATCTACGGGTGCCATCGACAGCCGTAAATCATACAATGAGCATTTTTTTTGTGGTTTTTTTTCACACTGAGCGTTAAAAAAATTAACGGCGTTAAGAGGACGTTGCGTTAACGCGTTATTAATTAGTTATTAACGTGTTAACTTTGACAGCCATATATATATATGTGTATATATATATATATATATATACACACATATATATATACATATATATGTGTATATATATATATATATATATATATATATATATATATATATATATTAGGGCTGTTAGGCGATTAAAAAAATTCATCTAATTAATTACAGGATTTGTAATTAATTAATCTAATTAATCGCATTTTAATCTCATATCTGCTAAAGGTACCCAAATAAAGAATTCCAATTCTAGAACATTACAAAATTGTATTGCGTGACTAATCAATTGAAAACACTAAGAAGAGAAGAACTTGCCGTTCAAAGGCCTGAGCAACGATGTGCTCACCTCCATGTCTGTTGTCACCCTGCTTTGACTAGCGACTAGGGCTGTAACGATACACCAAACTCACGATTCGGTTTGTAACACAACATTTCAATAACTTATGTATATGATAATTGTCTGATAGTATCAGAGGTGCAGTATTGTGGAGGGCGTGTCTATCTAATGGTCTGTTAACTGCACAGATCCCTCACTCAACTTAATACAGAGAAATGTCCCACAAAACAACGTTAGAGAACCAAACTAAGGTAACGTAGTAACTGTAACTGTCTTTGGCAACAAGTTAAAAATACCACAGCTGTACGTGGAGAAGCATCCTTCCTCCTGCCCGTCCAACAGACTCCTCGTCACATTTCTGCCATGCGTCTGTTACCGGCAAAAAATGTTTACCTCACCGAGTGTTTCTGATGAAAAAAAATGTCTGCGACGGTCAGCCCTCCGGACCGAGCCACAGCGCCGGCTTTCTGTGTGAATTGCACAGCGGTTCGTCTTTACAGCGATGTTTCACTCTGTGTGAACAAACAACGGCGGACAATTGGTGAACGACCGCTGCGGTGTTAATGTGGTGTTACTTACAGCTCATAGGACTGATCTGGACTGGAAGTTGTGTTGCGATTCTGCCTTCTCACAGCGCGAGACAGGTTTGTGGATCTGAGTGTCGCCATTTCAGCTTCGATACATGTATCGTTACAGCCCTACTGGCGACGCAGGTGGGAAGTGACGTGCCACTGCCAAGTAGACTACGGGTCATTCAATGGGCCAAATTTAAAATGCTCCCGTATTGAATTGCCACGCAGAATCTCACAATTAATTGCGTTAATTTTTATAACATTAATATTAGGGCTGTCAGTTTAACGCGTTAATTAGATGAATTAATTACACTGCAAATTAAGGCGTTA
>CAEMYA010000061.1:10345-38909 GCA_903131615.1 Diplodus sargus
ACAGTTTGTTTGGCTAGAGCAATTAATCCCTTTTGTCGAGTGTTTACGTGTGTAATCACGTTCTAAGAATATACCAGAAAGTGTTCATATGCGGCCACTAGGTGGCGCCATTGCACTATTTTTCTACATAGAAAACCTAATTTAGTATTTGAGGTAAAAATGCACTGTTTTGAGCCCTGTTCACCTTATTATATTACTGCAAGTAATTTGGAATTTTGTGCAACTTTATTTGTGATATTAAGATGAATATTATTTATTCTTTGTTTATTTAATTGCAGACCACACACACTCCTGCCAAATCACACGTTGATTCTAAGATTAACACTCCTGTACCAATGTGTGCTATGCTGTGCTGTGCTACAAGTATTCAGTAAAGAGTTGGATTGCATATTCCTTGAGTCCTGTGTTCTGACCGACACCCCAGGGAGACACCCATCCTAATTGCATCATTCTACAGTCCATTCACCTTATTGCTAAACAACCACAACCATTAAACAATTAGTGAGGAACAATTATATGAAAAGACACGTTGAAATGGGTGAATCTGTCCTTTAACTCTAAATTTTATGTAGTGTGGGGACTTTTCTTTGCCAGTGGATCCAATGATTCTCAAAGTCCAGTGATCCTTGAAACAGTTCCAGGGGCCCCCAGCAAAAACATGAATAATGTGTTTTCACCTTTATGTACAATATAGCAAGAAGATCTGCACACCAAACAGCTCCCATTAAGGATATTTATTGTGTGTAAAATTTCGAGTCTTGTTTAGATCCAGCACCCAATTAGATGTTTTTTGGGATGTGTGTGTGACCTCTACTTTTTACTCTTTCACCATTAAGTAACACAATATCAGAATGTATGACTACCATTTAGGTCAAGCACAAATCTTATCAGAATGGAAACCCCTGGGCAAAAATCTTATGAAATTGGGTTCTGTGGTCTAACTGTGGCAAAAAACCACAGCCACAGACGTCACTTCAAACTATGACGTGCCGGATCTCAAACTCAAACTGCTGCACTGAGAAAAAGCGAACATCGACAAAGTTGAGGGCCACAAGCAGGGGCGGGCTGGCCATAGGGAGGTTCGGGAGTATTCCCGAACGGCCGGTCTGTTCCAGGCCGAACCGGCCGGTGGTCGGGACGTTTCCCCCCCCATAAAACGGCTGCAGGTGGCACAGAGTGGAACACCAGAATATTTTGCATATTAAGGGGGGATACAAGCGGCCCCTCCCAACTTGAGCCGATCCTTGTTTCTATTGAAATGTGATTGGCTCAGCCGCTCAGTCTGTCATTAAACCGTTATTTTCCTGTTTAAATAAAGAAAGAGGAGCGGGATAAATTCAAATGAGCAAACATGCTAAAACGAAAGAAGCCAGAGAAAGAGATCGGTGGAGCGGAGAAATTAAGGGCAAAAAAGAAAAAAAAGTTAGAACAGGATGCAGCCAAATGCGCCAAAATAACGGAGCTTTTCCGTGGTGGAGGGGTGAAGGTCAGCGCAGCGACAGTCAGCCAGGCCGCCAGTGAAGACACGGGACCCGGCAGCTTCAGCCCGACAATTAATGCCGGTATGTCGGGCTGTGTCTGGTCGGGTTGTAATTTTCAGGCCCGTTGAGAACTCTAGTTTGTGTTTTTGGATGTGTTCAGGGCACACAGAACTAGGCTTTCTGCCGATCGGATCGCCGGTATTTTGCGTTTTGTGCCATTTGTGAGATCGGCCGTAATGTCTTAATTCACCAATCCGATCAAATTGCGAGTGATGATGTTGCTAGCTAATGATTCAAGATTCAAAAAACTTTATTGTCCGGTATCATAGTGACGGTGACGGGGCTCAAAACATAAACGCCACACAGACATAAAACACACATTTAAACCAATGAGACGTTTTTGTTTTGCTTTGTTTGTTTGTCAAAAGCAAAACACATCTCATTGATTTAAATGTGTGTTTTATATCTTTGTGGCGTGTATGTTTTGAGCCCCGTCACTATGATACCGGACAATAAAGTTTTTGATCAGATCGCGATCGGTTATGGGTTTATTTAAACTCACTAATCGGTGATCATCCCCAGAAATCCTGATCATATAAAGCCTACACAGAACATTAAAGGTAGCCTATCAGCAATGTTATACCATACCTGCATAAATAATTTATCTGCTTAATCAATTTAAAATAAAATCCATACTGGCTGACCAGAAAAACGCACACATTTCCTTATTGCAAAAGAAAACATATTTCAGGAAAGATGTGTTCAAAGTTAAAAAGATAATATTTGAATATATAGGTTATACATCCTGTTGTCCTGTTCTGTATCTATCTATCGCCATTTTTACCAGCTCAAGAAACATACATTAAAGTGAGTAATTCATTTACAGTGTGTGTGTGTGTGTGTGTGTGTGGCGCTTTTGTTATGTTGATTTTTACATTGTATTTATGTTCTAACACTGTGAATTCTTTGCAAAAGTGCCATAATGTTTATCTTTGTTGCTGTAATTGTTATTATTAGCTGACAAGGCCAGTTACAATCATGGAGAGGATCAGGATAATGGCAGTCATAATGAGGAGGAGGAAGAGACAGATGAGGAGGAGGAGAAGGAGGAAGAGAAGGAGGAGGAGGAGGAAAGTGGAGCAGGTACAGGTGCAGTGAGGGAGGGACAGCAGGTGGTCGGGGGAGGGAATCGATTCAGAGGATTTTATGAATCAATATTGAATTGGGAAAAAATATATTGCAATGCATTGATGAATCGATATTTTTACCCACCCCCTACCATCCACCAATTATGTCAGTGACTTTCTGAACTAGACATCTGTTTTCTTTCCAATGTTAATAGTTATTGCTAATATTCGTTATTACTGATGTTCTTTTCATGCAGACACAGCAGTTCAGGATGCACAGGAAAAGGCAGGGCCCAGCACAGGGGAGACTGAGCTGGGGATACAACCAGTTGAGGATGAGGGTTTTGATTTTTATGCACGCCCAGCCTCCAAAGATTTAGATCTGTTTTTTCTTACCATCCTCAACAACCCCCCAGAAAAGGGGTGTGTATCTATCAAACCAAAGATGGTATTAAGAGACATTGGCTTACCTACCGTGAGAGAGAAAACTCACTGTACTGCACAGTATGTTTGGCATATGCAAAGCCATCTGCAAGTGAAAGTGCATTTGTTAAAGGTGGAATGAAAGCATGGAAGCATGTACACCAACGTATAGAAGAACATGAAAGAAACCAAGTGCATCGAGATAGTGCTGAAGCATATTTCATGAAGGCCAACCAAGCAGACATAGCCAGTCTGCTTGGAGGAAAACAAATGTCACTTCATCGTGAACAGGTCAGAAAAAAAAGGCAAGTCATGGGCCGTATCATAGACGTGATAAAGGTAATTGGAAAGTGTGGTCTTAGCTACAGGGGCACTAATTTTGAGGCTGCATACACTTGGGAAAACATGGCTCTTGACCATGGAAACTTCTTGGAAATGATCCTGCTGTTAAGCAAATTTGATGTTTCTCTCCAAGAACATGTTAGTGAGTGTATCAAGAAAAGCAAGAGCCTAAATGAAACTGGGGCTAAGGGAAGAGGATCTCTTATTACACTGCTCTCTAACACATCTGTCAACAAAATAATTGACATCATTGGCCACTTGATCAAAGAAAACATTTCGAGGGAAGTAAGGGAGGCAGGAATGTTTTCTGTGCAGATTGATTCGACGCAGGATGTTACCTCCACAGACCAGTGTGCTGTTGTCCTTAGGTATGTGACTGACACAGTCCATGAGAAGCTCATCGGTGTTGTTTCATGTGAGTCATCAACAGGAGAGTATTTTGTTCAGCTACTTAAGGAGACTCTGACAAAGGTTGATATTGATATCACGAACTGTGTTGGTAACTCGACAGATGGAGCAGCAAATATGCAAGGCCAGTACAAGGGGTTCTCCACTTTACTGTCATCAGAGTCTCCTAACCAAGTGCACATCTGGTGCTATGCACATGTGCTTAATCTCGTTCTGGGAGACACCACAGGTGTTGTGGTAGAAAGTGCATCCCTTTTCTCCATTGTGAATGACGTTGCTGTATTTATCAAAGACTCATACAAGCGTATGAATTTGTGGGAGAAAGTGAGTGATGACAGGCGTCACAGACAGCTGTCCCCCATCGGGGAGACCAGGTGGTGGGCCAAGGACCAAGAAGTCTCTTTATTTCTAAAGTTTCTTAAGTTTGCTATACGATGTTTGACAAATGTTCAGCTTTATTGTTTTGCCACATGTGATTCTGTGTGTATGAGAAGCAGAACAACTTTGACTGTGTCCCTGCTGATTATATATTTATTTATTTATTTATTTGCTCTGATTATTAAATGTATTAATAATGTATTTAAGATGTATTGAAGCAGTAGCCCTATAATGTTGTTATTTAGCCTCTCTGAAATGCTATTAACAGTATTAACTGTCTGTAGTAGTAACAGTAGAATGTTTTTCGCAGTTACCCTGCAATTGATCACATTGCCGTGCATTTCATATGTGCGTGTGACATGTTTAGTAGCGGTGCACACTGGAAAATAGGGCTCCCCCGAAAGCCACTGTGTAATTCGAACCCTGGTGGTGGTGTTTAACTCCCCACAGTAAGGTTAGCTCCTCTTAACAAAATCGATCCACCGTTTCTTTACGTTGTCATCTGAAGGAAACTTAAATAAGCTAACAGCGTCACCCTGCATACTGTGGCATCCAGGAAAGATGCAGGAGCGATGTGGAGGAAATGTGACTGTTTAGCTGACTGGCTGGCTGGTTAGCTAGCTGCAAACTATAGTAAGCAATGCTATCCAAGACTGGAGAGCGAGTGGGAGTACCGCTGAAGCTGATGCGCTGCACGTATTTATACCACTTCTGCAGCAGGGCGGGGTTTATGCAAATAATATGCAAATTTCTGACCCGCCCATTAAATCCTGAACACAGAAATGTTGAAAAACAGTTTGTGAGCCTAGCTCCAAAATTAAATTCTAAATGGTGGAATGGCTTTTACATGTTTTAAGTAAACACATTTATGACCTGTTTAATGTGTTTAGAAGAAAATGGCTGATTTTGCTTTACACAGACTTTAAAATCCTGATGTTCCAGCAGCATGGCCATGGCTCCTGTCTCTCTGATGGTGATGTACGCGACTTGGTTGACTTTGACCCCAATAGTATTGGGTCAAAGTCACCCCCAAAGTGCACCAGATTGATGCATTTAAATTCACAACAACCAAAATTTTCTTCCATCTGGTCCAAGCAGGTGGACCATAGGAGGAAGCTGCAGCAGGCGGACTGGTGGACGCTGGTGCAGCTGGTGCAGCTGGGGGACCGGTGGAGGATTCTGCAGCAGGTGGAGCATGACTTGATGAGGTGTTGGGTTGGCTAGTGGAGAGTTTGCGTGGAACTCTTTTTTTCCCCTCAGTATAAGGGACAAGGTGATCCATATTTATTTTGGGGATAGTAATCCCACGTGGGTGTACCAGATCCACACTTTTGCCAGTGATAGATGAAATGGTTAAGGGCCCAAGATAATTTGGCTCCAGTTTCCCTCCTTTCCTCTGCTGACTCCTCATATTTATTCTCAACACCTTCATTCCCGCCAGCAGTTTTGTTCCCCTTCTTGGGTTTGGGGTTGTCCTTGATGTTTTGGATGGCACTTTGAGTGCATCATCCAGTTTGAGGACATTTTCAGTGACTTCCTCAACAGAAAGGTTGTCCTCCACACTGCTATCCACCTTTTGAATGATTTCAAAATCAAATTAAAGTACAATTCAATAAAATCCCTGCACTACATTGTTGTAAGTTTAATCTATAGCTATGAAATAGTTTTTCAATATACACAATGCATCTTACCGTGTACTCCTCTGGGATTTCAGAGGGATACCTCGCCTCTCTCCCGAACATAAAATAGAACGGTGAGAACTTGGTTGTTACTTGCCGCTTGGTTCGGAGGCCAAACATTTCCGCATCTAAATAGCCTACTGATTACCAAGAAGTTTCAGAATAAAAGCCTGCGTTAATCGTTCCCTGTCTGCAACTGAGTCCTCATTTTTGCCTAGTCATAACAGATAGATAGATAGAAAAGCTACATTTTGTCCAAAAGGCTATTCAAAGCAAACCCAAAAGCTATTATATCTCAAATTTATTTAGGAGATCAAATAAATATGTCCTGACAGAATTCCATTTAACCTTTAGTTTTTTTAAATTACAGGTTATAAATGCATATCTCATAAAACCCGTGGAGAGGTATAATCAGAACAACACCACAAGGGCATTTGCAGTTGACACATTTAAAATCGCACGGATTTGGGATGGAAAGAAATTAAGATAAGAAAATATATTCTATCATGTTTTTGCACTCATCAATACAGCACAATATAAAAATATCACAAGACATGTATATTCATTATCTTTAATCGTTAATCTCCTTTTCTCATTATGATGTACCATTACTCTGACAAACATTACTGACTGACTGGGGGGGTGGTCTGTCTCTCTGTCGACTGTCTGACTGTTCAAAACAGTGGTACCACAAAAGCTGTGCGAAGTACCCCAAAAAGGGAAGGACGGTGGATGGGAGAGTGCATGGTAGTGTGGATGGTAATTTGCGTGGATGGGAGAGTGCGTGGTAGTGTGGATGGTAGTGTGCACAATAGTGTGGATGGGAGAGTGCATGGTCTGTCTCTCTGTCATTCACTCAGTCGTTTGCATGTACGACTGTCTGACTGTTCAAAACAAGTCCTATTTCTCAAAACTTGTGAATTCAATCATTATTTATAACAAGTGCACACAGGTCACATCATGTTCATATTACAGCAAGATGTCAAACGAGGTCTTGTCATTGTGATGATTACGTATCATTACAGGGTAAAATATTCAAACTTTGCTGAATGATATCAAGTCATTTTGAGCAAAAACATTCATCTCTGTGCAGTACCAGAGGTGTGAATCAATTTCTGGCAGGTGAAATACCCTGATTTTTTACATTGTAATGACCCTTTATGCGTTTTTCAAGTGGTAAAAAGCAGTGGTTAGTTCAAATTTTGTAAATCTTACTCTGCTGAGTGATACCAAGTCATTTTGAGCAAAAATATTCATCTCTCTGCAATACCAGAGGTGTGAATCAATTTCTGGCAGGTGAAATACCCTGATTTTTACATTGTAATGGCCCTTTACACATTATTCAAGCACTGGTTGACATAAAATCTTGTCAATATGACTTTGCTGAGTGATATAAAGTAAAAAAATAAACAATCTCGATGCCAAATATCTTTATTTGCCTAAATACAAGCCAGATATAAATCACCATCTACCCAACAACAATAGGCCTATTAGGCTACTGGACATACATACTATCAAACACATAAACAGAGATACAAATAACAACATTTGACGATCATATTCACTTACACTGTCGTCATTATCGGATCATTCAATGATCGCTTCAAAAACGCTTGATTGGCCAACATTCTGAACAGCCAACGCTCATCACGGCCAAATGTGTTAAAATATGTTTTATTGTCTCACAAATACTTATCATCGATATAAACTGGCATACTGGCACTGTTTGAGCCTAATGAAAGCAGCCATAGCGCCACAGAATCAGCGCTTCCCAGCTTTAACAGACCGTGTGCGCTCCCGCGGACCTGAAATCAATTTCTGGCATGACACCTGTCTGGTACTGCGCCAGGCGCTCCCCATCTCAATGCCTCAATAGAAAGATAAAAATCACAGGACGTGGTTCAGTGTTGGTCACACGCACCAACAGCAACTCTCACAAGCCTTATCAGCTCGTTTGTTTCACTTTCCTTTATCGTTTTTTGTGGGCGTTTAAACAATTTCTCCTCTCGACGGCCCGTCCGGTGTCTCGTTCCGTCTGTCTTTCTCCTGTTCGGCGTAGCAGTCTCCTTTACAGCATCCGGGTCCGGTAAAAACTCTTTCGTTCATTGCTTTTTCAGTACAGGAAGCATCACGTCTCTGCCGTCTGTCCTCGTGTCCCGATCGCTTCTATCTCTTCTCCTTCTGCCGCTCACCTGTTTTCAATCTCCTTGCAACAGCAGCCAGAGGTCTTATCCACCACTCCTGAGCAGGAGACGTGGGATGCAATCATTCCCAGCAGTTTAAAAGCACTCGTCTACTTGGTCCCACACATAACAAATAAAAACACCATTTAATAAAACTGATGATTACAAACACACCACGCATGTGAAAATATGAATAATTAATAATCACGAGTATAAAGTCATGCAACATGAAAACGAGGACCAAGTGATCTGAGCTTACAATAAAAAATGTCCGACTCTGACACGTACTTTCAGAAAGTCACATGATTTCAGGAAAAAAAAAAAACGAGAGAGGAAGAACCTGCAATTAATCAATTTTAGTTTAACATCTTAAGTTGTTACCAGTAATATACCTTAATTAAGACAAACAGGTTCTCGGGATACGATAATAGCCTCAGTATATAAGAGAGAAAGAAAGAAAGAACGCCTCATACTATCGGAAGACTTTTAAGATAATATAAACACAAATCATTTTGTGTGTGTGTGTGTGTGTGTGTGTGTGCGCGCGCGCGCGTGTGTGGGGGTGGGTGTGTGTGTGTGTGTGGCCTACAACTGACAGCCGCGGGTGTAATAAACGGAAGTTAGACTTAGTGTTCACTCGACAGCTCTTCAGACTCGGTAAGCTGTCTTTACCTGTTTCTTAATCAGGCACTTTTAAATGTTTATATCGTTTCACGTAAATAGAGAAGATTACTGCATTTATAATGGCCGTTTATTTCTCGCAGTTATAGAGAAAATATATAAACTCGCAACATTTTCTATTGACAATGTTGCATTTAGATGGCAGATCATTATCACGAGATAGACAATACAATTTATTATAATACAATATGTCTCTACATTTATGGGCTGTTGAGTTGTTGAGTTTAGTGTTGTTGTTGGTGTTGCTTAAAATTAAATTTGCAGTGTGATATAAGGCCAAGATTATTTCAGGATGATACGAGATGTACGGTTTCAAGAAAGTTTTGAGTCTGGACAAAAGACGGACCTTGTTGAGGGTTTTTGTGAGCCTATATGTTTTGTTTGTTTATTTGTATAGTAAACAGATGAATAAGACAACATAAGATGTGTACTGAGGATAAAATCATTCAGTCACATCAGTCAGAAGAACAGTTGATGACTGAAAGCTGATGAATTGCTAAATCTGTGGAACAGCGTGTGAAATAAGTAAAGATGTAAAGGCATGGGGGAAACAATTTCAAAATAAAGGTCCTATCCGGGTAGGAATGTACAATATGATATGAGACTGAGTTTATTAGAGGTTTGGTAAACTGGTAAATGATTATGAAGTCATGTGAAAGAGATGGAACCTCTGAAATGCTGACTTGAGCTCCTTCAAGGACAGGGACTCCGATCAGAGAGTAGGGCGCAGAGTTCAATCCCAATAAACTTTAATGATCACTTCTTTGCAAATACAGGTCAATGGTGAGTGCAAGACATTGGTGTCTATGATTGGGTATGTAGGTATGTGTGTGGATGCAATTAAAACAGTACGGTATTAGTCAGTATTAATCTTCAGCAACATGTAGTTTGATATATACATTAATAACATTAATATTAGTCTTGAATAATTAAACAAAATAGGATGGTTAAATGAAACCTGAGAAAGCAGTATTATCTATGTTACAGTCACTGGAAATACAACTTAATTACTGACCAGAATGAACAGTCCTGTCAGCAGCAGAGCCCTCTTGTGACCAAAAAGCGTAACTGCAGTACTGAAATCTGTCACGTGGAGAAACACTATAAAAGTAATGAAGACGTGTTTATGTACATAATTATAACAATTGTTATTGTTGCCAATGATAGGCCTCTTATTGTGTTATGTGATTCATTATTAATGTCTGGTGATGGTATAATGACACTGTGTTTTTCTGTCTTTTAAGTGACCCAGACACAGAGACCTCATGATGACCCAAACAATCAGGGGGCCTCACATTCCCTCAACAGTGTCCAGAAAGCTCCAGAGAGAGACAGGTTAGAAACTGCTAATAAAGCAAATATAAGCTGATATAGCTAAAGTGTAAAACGCATTATGTCAAGTACTAACAGGAAACTGTATAAATGATTGCAGAAGCAGAACTGCAGAACAAGATGCTTCCGTAGCCTAAATGTTAGAGAATAGCCGAAAGTCTCCTGTGAACATCATCAGGATGACAAAACAAACACAGAGAAGGAGGAACAAAGACATAAAAAGAACATGTTTCCTATTGTCTGCAATTTACATTAGTGGAATAACTGTGTGCATGGCAGCATACAAAACTGACCACTTTCTCTAACTCTTTGTGTGACTTATTTTATATACCGTCATTAGATACATCATGGAAACATACACTGACGAGCCCAATTAAGTTTACAAACAGTACTAAAGTTTTAATGGTGTAATGACACTGTGGTTTTCTGTATTCTCAGTGACTCAGACACAGAGACGTCATCATGGCCTGATTAATCAGGGAGCCACATGTTACCTCAACAGTGTCCTGCAGGTTCTCTGCATGACGACTGAGATCCACAACAGGTTTGAACTAGCTGTTTTTATCTGTACAAGTTCAAGGAGATCAAATCAAATGTAAAATGTTAACAAGAAACACTGTATTATAAGATCGATCATTGGAATGTATAAGGGTGTTTCAAATGTACAAACTCTGTTGCTGAGCAGATCAAAGCAGTAAACAGTCACTGTTCACTGAGAAGCTGCTGTCTTCCTAAAGGTTGGATCAACAACCAGATCAAGAGCTGAGACAAATCTTTACTGACCTGAAGACAAAAACATGTGGAACAGAAAAGATCACACAGAGTTTGAAGATTGAAAATGGTAAGCTGGACAGTCACAAGTTGCTGAGAAGAAGATAAATATATCAGATTCAGTTTAATGTTTCCTTCTGCAGTTCATGAACAACGTGATGCAGCTGAATGCCTTTGGAAGATTTTACATCATATCAGTCCAGAGGCCTCTGAGGTGAGCACTTATAAAATCTACAATGTTATTTACAGGAGAACAAATCAGAATGCTGTGTTGTACATACTTTTTTTTTCTTGAGGTTTTCCAAGGAGAGCTGATGGACAGAACAAAGTGCTCCGAAGGCCACATCATCAATGAAGAGACAAATTCATTCTGGACTCTCCCTCTGTCACTGAAACATACTCCTGATACAACCTACAGTGTGGTGAGCAGACAGAGTTCTCAGTTGTGGTTAAGTATTTTAATGTCATGTGAGCATGCTGAGCTAATATGTCATTTATTACAACATTTGTGTTCCCACAGGAGAGCAGCTTTGAGAGGACTTTTCAAACAAAAACATACACAGGTGACGATATGATGTACTGCAACAGTTGTAAAAAGGAAACAGAAGCAACAAGTGTGAGTTTTGACCTGAAAATGAAAACACAAACAAAATCCAGGTAATTTAATACTTGAATCAAATTAAAATATTCTGTGTTAAAGGATATAATGTGTGATGATGTTTCTTGTGTTATTCAGAGATGGGAGATGGTGAAAGCTCCTCAGATCTTGATTCTTCTCCTCAAGAGATTTGTCTATGACTACACCATCAGGTCATATTTCAAATCAGACTGCTATGTGGAAGTGCCATGTGAATTACAGCTGAAGGCAAGGACATTTTTGTGCGTGATTTTCATTTGAATGGTCTTAATTGTTTTTAAAATGATTTCATGTTCCTGACTGTGTTCTTCATTGTAGAACAAGACATACAAACTGTATGGGATGGTGGATCACATGGGCAGTCTAAGAAGTGGACATTACACAGCCACCGTCCTGTCTGAGGACAACACCTGGTATAAGTGTAATGATTGTCATGTCAGCGAGGTGAGGAAGGTTTAACTTAATCTGTTCCATTAAGACGTTACACATTTAAAATACACCAACAGAAAGATCAACATTAAAATTAAAAAGATATTTGCTGACATTGGTTTGCTTTTGTTGAACCGGGCAGGTTAAACACCAGCTGTTTGCAGAGGACGGGACTTTCAGGTATGTTAAAAAACATTTTTTTCCCCCCCAAAAATGATTTGGGATTTATTTATCTGTACTGTTCACCACATGGTTACATGCCCCCATATTGTTTTGCCATGCAAAGAATAACTTAAAATTATCGTTCAACAGCTCCAGGACTGTCTATTTCCTCTCGTACAGAGGTAGGACTACAAAAAATTAATTTAGCTGTCATATTAACATTTGATTGCTAAATCATTTTTTTCACTTCAATTTAAAGCTACAGAGTTGAAGACTTGAAATAACATCCTGCTATTAAACCATCAGACTGCAGGAAAGGAGGACAACACCAAGGAAAACTTTCAGTCTGGCTAAAAAATATTTTTTCTTCCTCCAAAGCCATAGAGTATCAGAAGCCTGTTGAGACCACTTAAGAGAAAGAACTGAAAGGAGACGAAGAACCCAAAAGTAATTTCTGCAAAAGAAACACTGATGATGAAGAAACCACACAGATGGGACATAGTGCAGAGGATGAGGGACAGATGAGAGAAGATAAGAAGGAAGAGAGACTTCAGGCTAGAGGAGAGGAGGGTGATGCAGAAAATGTAGAGACTGACACATCAATTAATAATCATACAACAATGAGTGAAGTGGAAAGATGTGAAAATGAAAAGGAGCAGGAAAATTAAGACAGTACAAATTCCAACAACACAACGAGAACAAACAAATGAAAGTCTGAAAATACTGAAGAAGGAAAAAAAAAAAAGGCCCCTCCCAACGGGTCTGGGGGCTGTTACACAACACACACAAATATTCACTTTCAGTATTTCATTTGACTAAGATAATGCTTACTTCTCCGAGTTATTTTTTAATTAGACTATTTTTCAGAACCAATTATTCCCTCAAACCCACAGCACCTGAGAAGCTCCATGTGGCCACTTCACAAAGTCAGACAGACACTGATGATGAAGAGACGAGACAGATGGGACACAATGATGTTGGTGAGAAAAACATGTTCCTAAAGGGAAGAAAAAAATAAAATCAGTCTCAGGGCCAAAAGGGGATTCACATAGTCGAAGAAGTTCAACACTGAGATGATATACGAGATTGAGCTTACTGAATGTTTTATTAATGGAGAAGTGATGATTCAGATACACAAAAAATTTGAAAAGCAAAAGATCAGCAGTCAGAGAGATGAGTCATTACATAAAGATGAAAAAATGTCTGTGGAACTCAGGATTAAATAATATGTAGTGTAGATGAAATCTGTGAATGAATGGAGGCAGCAGCCTGAAAGTTTTAAGAATTAAATCACAGGAAAGAAAAACGAACATCCCTTAAACCTCTGAGTAAAAATAAAATAGAGAAAGATGAGCACTCTAAGTTTAATGGTCAAAGATGTGGAATTATTGAAAAAGAAAAAGTTTGATTCAATCAGATTTGGGTTTTGCTTAGAAATGTTGTTTATCTTTTTTTTTAACATCACCTTCATCTGCTGCACAAAGTATTTTTTTTTTCTCAGATGAAAATGATGAGCTTTATATTGTTAATGTAACGTGAGGGTTCGGTGTGTGGTGGTTTGTGCAGTCTTAATGATAGAAAGAGCAGGATGGAGACGGATAATTTCTTCAAGTAGCACTTTACTTTCTGACCGCATTTTAGCTTCACAACAACAACCTTTACTTCCTGTCTCTGACTCACATGAGACTCGACTAACCAATCAGAAGCTAGAAGGACTGAGGTAACTGTACGACAACCCAAAAGGTACATTCAGCACATTTATGGTATCTGAGAAGATTTCAACATGAAAATATGCAAATAATAACAACTGCAGTCATAAATACATTATATTGACTGTGTAAACATTAACACATTTTTTTTATAAATTGA
Source organism: Diplodus sargus (assembly GCA_903131615.1). Taxonomy (NCBI): domain Eukaryota; kingdom Metazoa; phylum Chordata; class Actinopteri; order Spariformes; family Sparidae; genus Diplodus; species Diplodus sargus. Next base: position 24,248 of record CAEMYA010000061.1, read on the forward strand.
CTCCAAAATGAACGATATGAATTAAATTAACTTGAAAGGGTTTTTTGGAGGAGAGGAGAGTGCTGCAGAAACTGGAAAGATTGTTTTGGATGATGAAGGTAGATCAGAGACTGAGCCTGAAAGGGAGCCATCGAACAGAGAAAAGCTAAGAGAGAAGGACGATAGAGCAGGAGAGCCAGAGTGTGAAAGATTTGGATCATATGATAAAGATGATGAGTCAGATGGAGAAAGAAGTCACATCAGAGACATGAAACCTGACTATGGAACAGCCAGTGAGGCGGAAAACAGTGTAGATGTAGAGGCGCAGGACCGTCTGAATGTAAATGTTGGAGAACAGTTAAAAGACTTGAGTGAACAACATCTGGCTGAAGAGACAAAGACAGAGAAGGAGGAACAAAGAGGTAAAAAGAAGAACATATGTCCTACTGTCTGCAACATTTATTGAGAGAATCAGTTTGTGTCTATAGCAGCGTACAAGACAACTACTTTGATTGTTTCCATGTAATTGATGTTATACATTCAGGCACTTTATGCAACAGTGCATTGATGAGCTATATACAGTATACAAACAACACTCAAGTATCTATTTCACAGAATACGTTACATGGATGTATATGTGAACATGTGACTTTTTCATATTTCTCTTCCCCTTCAAGCCACAGAGTGTCAGAAGCCTGTTGAGACACCTTCAGAGGACCTGACAGACGAGTTGGAAGAAGAACAGGATGAAGATACTGGTCCTGCAGAACTGAAAGGAGACAAAGAACCCAAAAGTAATTCATGCGAAAGAAACACTGATGATGAAGAAACCACACAGATGGGACATAGTGCAGAGGATGAGGGACAGATGAGAGAAGATAGGAAGGAAGGGAGACGTCAGGCTAGAGGAGAGGAGGGTGATGCAGAAAATGTAGAGACTGACACATCAATTGATAATGATACAACAGTGAGTGAAGTGAAAAGTAGTGAAGATGAAGAGGCACAGGAAAATGAAGACTGTACGAATTCCAACAACACACAGGAACAAACAAATAAGGATGTCACCATTGCAATTTTAAATTGAAATTGACCTCCAATCTCGAACTTCGAATTATAAAAAGGAATTTAGGAAGTAGATGGCAGGTTATTTTGTTTAAGTTTCCAATTCACTGAAGGTATAGGTTATTGTTACATTATGTTGTTAATGAATGTTTTAAATTTGACAATGTAGTGTGGTACATTGCAAACAAAGGTCAGATATTATATTGCATAAAAGTCCAAAATCGGGAATCGAGTCGAACTGTGACCTTGGAATCGAAAATATAATCGAATTGAGGATTTGGAGAATTGTGACACCCCTACAAATAAATGAGAAGAGGAAAGAAAAAAGAACAAGGCCCCTGCATCGAGTCTGGGCGCTGTTACACAACAACACACACATACACACACACACACACACACACACACACACACACACACACACAGTTTGTGGAACACAGGATGAAATAATATGTAATGTAGATGAAATGTGTCCATGAATGGAGGCAGCAGCCTGAAAGTTGGCAGAATTGACTCATAGGAAAGAAGAACGAGCTTAGCTTAAAGATTTGAGGAAAAATACAATAAAGACGAGCACTCTAGTTTATAGGGTTAAAAGAGGTTGAATTTTTAAAAAAGAAAGTTTGATTCAGCCAGATTTTGGTTTTCCTTGATGAGTTATATAGAGTTAATATGATTTGGAACATGACAGAGTTTCTTACCAGTGATAGGCTACATATTAAATCATTGGACTGTCCATCTACTTACGTACAGAGCTGGGACTACAAGAATACATAAGAGTTAATGTAGACCATTGTTGTAACATTAACAGATCGTTGCTAAATATGTTTCATATGTTTTGTCTCTTCACTTCAAAGCTGCTGAGCTGCAGAAGTCCCCTGAGACCAACAAGCTGGATGATCAGAGACAAGACGATGTGGAACCAAAGACAAGTTCAGTAGCAAGGGATGCTGATGATGGAAATAATGGACAAACGAGAAAGAAAGACATAGATGAGGTACAGGAGACAAGTGATAAGGTTTTAACCAGTCAGACTGGAGGAGAGGAGAGTACTGCAGAAACTGGAAAGAATAATCCAGTTAGATCAAAGACTGAGCCTGTCAAGTCTGAGGAGGTGCAGAAAAGTGAAGTAGATGATGAACATAGGAATAGCAACGTTTCTCGATGGAGATGGTTATTACATATTTTACGTCAACGTTGTTTAAGCTGTATAAGTTCAAACTCTGTTGAGACCACTTCAGGTGATCCGACAAAAGAGACAAAAAAAGGACAGTATAAAGATATTGATCCTGAAGTGAAAGGAGATCATGTGGAATGCAAAGGAAATACTGATGATGAAAAAACCACACAGATGGGACATTGTGCAGAGGATGAGGGACAGATAAGAGAAGATAGGAAGGAAGAGAAACGGCTGGAGGAGAGGAGGGTGATCCAGAAAATTTAGAGACTGACACTGTAATTATTTAAGATGGGAAGAAAAGAAATGAAAAAAAGAAAGTGTTTGTTTGTCTAATTGTCGTTCCTGTCTACTTTTTTAAACGGCTTTTCTACAATTTTATGTTGTAACTCTGTTTTGACTGGTGCTATGTTAATAAAGTTATTATTTATATTATTATCATTATAAGGAGTCTGTTTTCGATTTCTTGGCAGATCTATGGATTTTTTTTTAATCCACAATGAATTCCTCATAAAGTCAGATATGTGTATCATGTCTACATGTTCACATAAGAAGACATATTTTCATAATTATGACAAACAGGAGTTTAACAGATTTTTAAAGTAGGATACCTCAGCTGCCTCTCTGAGATTATGTATTTCACCGGCAACCTGAAGCTCCATCTGCTTACGGTGTTGGTGAACAGGACAAATCACTTGAATATGAAATCTGTATGGGTTCATAAATGCAACGAACCAATGTTATCAACATTGTTACCACCGACATTCCTCATCATATAATCAAGACTACAAAAAGATCAATAATTACGTCTCTGAAAGTGGAATGGTACAATTTTGTTGAGTCACATTTGTTCATTCGATGAATCCCATTGTCTTCCATTCATTAAATAAGATGAAATGAATGTGACTGACCATCGTGTGACACAACGAAAGCACTTAGGGGTTTGTGTAATATGGAGGACCAAACCTGACATAAGTATAAATAAATAAATAAACACAGAAATAAATAAATACAGAAATAAATAAATAAATACAGAAATAAATAAATAAATGTATAAATAAATAAATGCATAAATAAATGAATAAATAAATAAATGCAGAAATAAATGTATAAATAAATAAATAAAAGTATAAATAAAAGAATAAATGCTTTTTATTTATTTATGCATTTATTTATTTATACATGTATTTATTTCTGTATTTCTGTCACTGACATTTATTTATTTCTGTATTTCTGTCACTGACATTTATTTATTTCCGTATTTCTGTCACCAACATTTATTTATTTCTGTTCTTCTGTCACCGACATTTATTTATTGCTGTATTTCTGTGTCCATATGTAAATGAGGAGGTAGGAGGTACTAACCTCAGTCAAGAGCATGATTGGTCAAATCGGAGAGCCAGACAAAAGCAAAGGAGTCCTGATCCCAAGCCTCGCTCTCTGTAACGTCCAGGTTAACTGTTGACACATGTACCATCGAGAGTGAGATACATGTCTGGGCTTTCCTATGAACCATTGTCGCTACAGGTGTTTTTATCACAGGTTGATCTGGATGTCTCACGATTTGCCACAGCCGACTGACCGCACGCTGAGTTACAACACTGAAGTTTAGCTCCGATTCGCCAGCTTCCGATTAAGCAGATGCTGAAACTGCCTCACAAAACTGAACATTGCATTTTCAGTTTTTATGTTTGGTAATGCTTTTATATCTGAAATGTAACAAGTGACGGGAATAAGTAAGCTCTCACTTTAATGTTGAATGTGAACTTAATTCTTATTTTCTCTAAATTAATTACTTTTCCTTCAAACCAACAGAGCCCAAAAAATCCTGTGTGATCACTACAGAAGGTCAGACAGATGATACAGTGAAACCACAGGATGAAATCTGTAAGTGGATGAAAAGATTCACAATGAGGTGGAATACGTTAGAGCAGTGTTAGTAAAGGCACTGCTGATGAAGAGAAGAGACAAAGCTTATTCTGTCAGGGAAAGATGTGAATAGACTGAAGAAAAATAAATTCAGCCCACAGAGTGTGTGCATCTGTGTTTGTGTGTGTGGATGCAGCAGCCTGAGAGACAAGTTGGAAGAATTGAATCAAAGGAAAAAAACAACAACATCCCTTTGATTCAATCAGATTTTGGTTTTGCTCAGAAATGTTGTTCAGTAGTGACAACTAGGGATGTCCGATAATATCGGCCCTCCAATATATCGGCCGATATTGACTTAATAATGTAATATCGGGAATTATCGGTATCAGGTTTTTCATGACCAATGTTTTTTCTGTAGGCTTTCCGAGTCTGCATGAACGCAGCATGGGACGTTTACAGGTGCACGCTTGATGACGTCAGAGACATTCTACTATTGTAGAGACAGATCACTCTGATCATTTTGAATGGGGAAATCTGCGACACCAAGGCCGTACAATGGACGCTGGTGTTGTAAATCAGCGCACATGCGCAGTAGAGTTCTCCCTGTGGGAAAAGATGACATCACCATCAAAGACATCATTTCTACGGTAAAGTCGATGTTTTTTGTTTTTTATTTGTATCTTATTTCACTGGCGAGCATGTCTGTATTTTTTTTCCGTCCTGCTATCACGTTAAAGGGTAGATTTGACCATGCCTCCATTCATTTAGATAGGGATCTGTGCTGTGTATATATCCATACTTCCATGAGTACACTTAAACGTAGTACACTTTCCGCACTTACTAAGTACGCAGATTTCAGCCAGTGAGTGTTGTTTCAAATCTAATACTCCGTGGTGCACTTACCGGAAATTACGATCGCAACAACCGCCGCGGCTCGTCACCCGCCAAACACATCCCTCTTTGAGCGGTGACATCTACGGCTTTACTTTTTAACAATTACAATCCTACAATCCTGCAATATGGCTCAGCTGCAGGCGCTGTTGTCTCGGTAGCTATTTAAAATAAAAAATCCGAGCTGAGCGCCTCTGCCTGGCTCCGCTTCTTCCGCTACGTAGACAAGATGGTGGCCGTTGAGTGCGTATAGTGTACATCGATGCACACTCAACGTTTTTGCCGTTTTGAGGGCAACATCCGGGTCCTTTAAGTACACTTCTTTTCGCCGCGATCGCGATCGGAACACCCTACGTACTCAAACTAAGTACAGTAAGTACAGTAAGTATGGATATTGGAACACAGCACTGGTCTCTTTGGGCTTTTCGAGGCGTCGCCAAGATGGCTGCTGAGTGGCATGACTTTTTTTTTTTTTTGAGTGGCATGACTTGCTTAGTAGGACTTTGATGACGTATAACAACAACAACACATGCTAGACTCATGTGTTGCTAACCATGGCTAACAAGCTCGCCCGGTGCATGAGATGTCTGTGGTTTGGAACTATTTCCAAGTGTCACCTACGAATAGTAAATTTGATCACCCATCTCAAGAACAATCATGCGGAGTTACACGTTACATTTGTTCAGCAAAGTGATGAAAAGAAGCAACAGCTGACACTGAAAAAAAACACACAGTTGTCGCTTAAAGAGTCAACTGGAGTGTATTGCACTGGATAACCAGCCTTCTTCTATTGTTCAAGATGCCGGATTCACCAAACTTGTGGAGTTTCTCGAGCCACGTTATGCCCAGTCGCAAGTATTTCTCAGACCAGTGCTTACCCGAATTGTACAGTATTGTTTACAGCCACGTCGAGAAGCTAACTTCTGGTGCTGTATCCATTAGCTTCACTACAGATAAGCGTCTTCAAGCGTTAACAAGGTTAGCATGTTAAGTTTGACTGCACAATGGCTAGTTGAGGACTTTGTGTTGAAAAAGGCTGTACTTTATTCTTGCACAGACAGTGTTTACATTTGGAAATCCATGTTGCATTTATGTATACATCCAGTGGGGCATCACAATAAAAAATGATGTGATTCATTATAAATGGCTAGTGATGGTGTAATATCACTGGGTTTTTCTGTATTTTCAGTTACTCGGACACAGAGACCTCATTATGACCCAAACAATCAGGGGGCCTCACATTCCCTCAGCAGTGTCCTGAAAGCTCCAGAGATGATTGACAGGTTTGAAACTGCTGTTTTCATCTGTGGCAAATATAAGTGGATGACTACAATGGTAAATGGTCTTGCATTTCATTAGCGCTTTTCCAGTCTACTGACAGCTCAAAGAGCTTTCCAACACCTTACAATACTTGCCACATTCAACCATTCATACACTGATGGCAGAGGTGCCATAGAAGGCTCTTACATCAGGACCAATGTAGAGTATCTTGCTCAGGGACACTTTTACATGCAGCTGGGGGGACCTGGGATTACAACGAGTGACCTCCCCATTACTAGACAACCTGCTCTACCTTGCTCATCTACAGCTGTAGCGCAATGCAAAACACATTATGTATAATACTAACAGGAAACTTTATATGGTAACATAATTGCAGAATCAGAATGGTAGAAGAAGATGCTTGTAATGTAAATGTTGAAGAGCAGCTGAAAGACTCCTGTGAACAACATCTGGATGAAGAGGCAAAGACAGAGAAGGAGGAACAAAGAGGTAAAAAGAAGAACAACTCTCTGCAACATTTATTGAGAGAATCAGTGTGTGTCTATGGCAGCATACAAAAAGCACTACTTTGATTGTCTCCTTGTAATTGATGTTATACATTCAGGCACTTAATGCTAAAGTGCACTGATGAGCTACATACAGTATACAAACAACACTCAAGTATCTATTTCATAGAATACTTTACATGGATGTACTAGTTGACATATTTGACTTTTCATGTTGTTTCCTAATTGAATATAGTACTTTTCTTCCCTCCAAAGCCACAGAGTGTCAGACGCCACCTTCAGAGGATCCATCAGACAAGGTAAAAGAAGAACAGGGTGAAGATTTTGGTCCTGATCAACTGAAAGAACACAAAGAACCCAAAACAAATAGTGAAATAAATACTGACGATGAAGACTCCTGTGAACAACATCTGGATGAAGAGACAAAGACAGAGAAGCAGAAACAAAGAGGTAAAAGAAGAACATGTGTCCAACTTTCTGGAATTTACATTAAGATAATCAGTGTGTGTCTATTGCCATATACAAAAATAACTACTTTCCCTAACTGTGTGTGTGATTTATTTTATATACCATCATTAGATACTTTATGGAAAAATACACTGATGAGCCAAATCAAGTTTACAAACAGTACTAAAGTTTTAATGGTGTAATGACACTGTCTGTTTCTTTCTTTAAAGTAACTCCACTAAAAAAAACTCATCATGGCCTGTACAATCAGGGAGCCACATGTTACCTCAACAGTGTCCTGCAGGTTCTCTGCATGACCACTGAGATCCACGACAGGTTTGAAACAGCTGTTTTTATCTGTAAAAGCCCAAGGAGCACAAATAAATGTTGAGAAAACTTTATGTAAATGATATCAAGAAACTCTATATAATAAGATGATTCATTTGAATGTATAAGGGTGTTTCAAATGTGCGAAACTCTGTTGCTGAACAGATCAAGCAGTAAACAGTTGCTGTTCACTGAGAAGCTGCTGTCTTCCTTAAGGTTGAATCAACAACCAGATCAAGAGCTGAGAGAAATCTTTACTGACCTGAAGACAAAAACATGTGGAACAGAAAAGATCACACAGAGTTTGAAGATTGAAAATGGTAAGTTGGACAGTCACAAGTTGCTGAGAAGAAGATAAATATATCAGATTCCTTCTGCAGTTCATGAACAACGTGATGCAGCTGAATGCCTTCAGAAGATTTTACATCATATCAGTCCAGAGGCCTCTGAGGTGAGCACTTATTAAATCTACAGTGTTATTTACAGGACAACAAATCAGAATGCTGTGTTGTACATTACATTTTTTTTCTCAAGGTTTTCCAAGGAGAGATGATGGACAGAACAAAGTGCTCCGAAGGCCACATCATCAATGAAGAGACAAATCCATTCTAGACTCTTCCTCTGTCACTGAAACATACTCCTGATACAACCTACAGTGTGGTGAGCAGTGACAGCCCAGAGTTGTATTTTAGTGTTTATATGTGATGTGAGCATGCTGAGCTAATAAGTAATTCATTACAACATTTGTGTTCCCACAGGAGAGCAGCTTTAAGAGGACTTTCCAAACAAAAAAATACACAGGTGACAACATGGTTTACTGCAACGACTGTAAACAGAAAACAGAAGCAACAAGTGTGAGTTTTGACCTGAAAATGAAAACACAAACAATATCCAGGTCAATTTCAGGATATAGTGTGTGATGATGTTTCTTGTGTTATTCAGAGATGTGAGATGGTGAAAGCTCCTCAGATCTTGATTCTTCTCCTCAAGAGATTTGACTTTGACTACAACACCAGGTCACATTTCAAATCAGACTGCTGTGTGGAAGTGCCATGTGAATTACAGCTGAAGGCAAGGAAAAGTTATTTTTATCTGTGATTTTCATTTGAATGGTCTTAGTTGCTTTTAAAATCATTTCATGTTCCTGACTGTGTTCTTCATTGTAGAACAAGACATACAAACTGTATGGGATGGTGAATCACATGGGCAGTCTAAGAGGTGGACATTACACAGCCACCGTCCTGTCTGAGGACAACACCTGGTATGAGTGTAATGATTCTCATGTCAGCAAGGTGAGGAAGATTTAACTTAATCTGTTCCATTAAGACGTTACACATTAAAAACAGACCAACAGAAAGATCAACATTAAAAAGACATTTGCTGACATTGGTTTGCTTTTGTTGAACCGTGCAGGTTAAACACCAGCTGTTTGCAGAGGACAGGACTTTCAGGTATGTTTATTTTTAGTTTTGTTTTGGTTTTACCAACAATAATTTGGGATTCATTTATCTGTAATTGTTCACCACTTGTTGTCCCCATATTGTTTTTCTAAGAAATTAATAACTTCACAAATATTGTTCATCAGCTCCAGGACTGTCTATCTCCTCACATACAGAGGTCGGACTACAGAAATACATACAGAATTGATTTAGGTGTCATATTGACATATGATAACTAAATGTGTGTTTTCATTTCAATTTAACACAGAGATGAAAAAGTCCTTTAAGATGACACAGAGTAAAACTAAGTCAAATGAAGAGCCAACGACAGAGAGGGAGGAACAGAGAGGTTTTCTGGACTGGTTAATTTTGCCCATCAAAATTTTTTACAATATTTTCCAACTTCCCTTCAAAAAGCATGCAGAGAGTCAGAAGCCTGTTGAGGCCACTCCACAGGGTGAAGATATTGGTCCTGAAGAACTGAAGAAGACGAAGAAACCAAAATAAATTTCTGCAAAAGAAACATTGACGATGAAGAAACCACACAGGTGGGACGTAGTTCAGAGGATGAGGGACTTGATGAGAGAAGATAGGAAGGAAGAGAGACTTCAGGCTAGAGGAGAGGAGGGTGATGAAGAAAATGTAGAGACTGACACATCAATTAATAATCATACAACAGTGAGTGAAGTCAAAAGCAGTGAAGATGAAGAGGCACAGGAAAATGAATACAGCACCACACTCCAACATCACATGAAAAAAAACAAATGAGAAGTCTGTCGATATTGAAGATGGGAAGAAAAACAAACAAAGCCCCTCCCATCAGGTCTGGGGGCTGTTACACAACAACACGCACAAACGTTCACTTTCAGTATTTCATTTAACCAAAATAACCAAAATCAATTACTGAATAAATGACTATTCCCTCAAACCTACAGGGCCTGAGAAGCCCCATGTGGCAACTTCACCAAGTCAGACAGACAATAATAATGAAGAGACGAGACAGATGGGACACAATGATGTTGGTGAGGAAAAGATGTGACTAAAGGGAAGAAAAAATAAAATCAGCCTCACATAGTGAATGGAGTTCAACCCTGAGATGATATATGAGACTGAGCTCATTGAATGTTAAATCATGGAGAAGAGGTGATTTAGACACAAAAAAATGTGAAAAGCAATAGATCACCAGTCAGGGAGACTAGTCATTACATGAAGGTGAAACATGTCTGTGGAACACAGGATGAGATAATATGTAGATGTATGTAGATGAAATCTATGCATGAATGGAGGCAGCAGCCTGAAAGACAAGTTGGAAGAATTGAATCACAGGAAAGAAACTTCCCTGAAAACTTTGAGGAAAAAATTGAATATAAACTAATAAGCACTCTAGCTTTAAGTGTCAAAAGACGTTGAATAATTAAAAAGAAAAAGTTTGATTCAATTAGATTTGGGTTTTGCTTAGAAATGTTGTTTAGCATTTTTGTTGAACATCACCTTCATCTGCTGTACAAAGTATTTTTTTCTTCTCAGACGGAAATGATGAGTTTCATACTGTGAATGTGCTTTGGAACATGAAAGGGTTTTTTGCCAATGATAGGCTACATATTAAACTATTCAATTTAGGACTGTCTATCTACTCATGTACAGAGGTAGGACTATAAGAATACATAGGAGTTAATGTAGACCATCGTTGTAACATTAACAAATTGTTTCTAAATATGTTTTATATGTTTTGTCTCTTCAATTCAAAGGTGATGAGTCGCAGAAGTCCCCTGAGACCAACAAGCTGGATGATCAGAGACAAGATGATGTGGAACCAAAGAGAAGTTCAGTAGAAAGGGATGCTGATGAGGAAAATAAGGGACAGATAAGACAGAAAGACACAGATGAGGTACAGGAGACAAGTGATAAGGCTCTAAACAGTCAGACTGGAGGAGAGGAGAGAACTGCAGAAACTGGAGAGATTGTTTTGGATGTTAAAGTTAGTTCAGAGCCTGCCAGGTCTGAGGAGGTGAAGAAAAGTGAAGTAGATGATGCTTCTGTAAATGCTGGAGAACAGTTGAAGAGATAACAGGAACATAAACATTTCTCTATGTAGAAGAATATTAAATTTTTTGTGTCGACATTTGACTTGCACAACATGTATATGTTCAAACTCTGAGAAGAAAAGAAAACAAAGAAAACAAAACAAAACAAAACAAAACAAAAAGGGGAAAAGATGAAAAAAGGGAAAAAATAGAACAAGCCCCCTCCCACTGGGTCTGGGGAGGTCAGGAGAGAAAGCAGGAAATATGCCTTTCAGTGTTTGTTTGTCTAATTATCATTCCTATCATTTCTCTCATTTGTCTTTTGTTGCATCAACTAACAAAAACATTTTGAAGAAGAGTTGAATTTCAAAACAATATCGATTCTTTACAAGCCATGAAAGACGTCGCTTCACGTTATTTAACAGACTACACTAAGGTGATGTGTGTGACCTGCAGGGCTGCATCACAGCCTTGTCTTTAAAATAACTTCTGAAAATCTACTTTTTTAAATGACTTCTCCATGATTTTATATTGTTATTCTGTATTGACTGGCACTATGTTATTATATAATGTTAATCTTTTTTCTGTGTTTTTTTGGCAGATCTGTGGGTTTTTTTTCACAATGAATTCCTCAGAAAGTCACACTTATTCCAAGATATGTCTATGTGTTCAGGTTAGAAGGCATATTTTCATAATTATGACAAACAGGAGCTTAACAGACTTTTAAAGTGGGATATCTCAACTACCTCTATGAGATTATTAGTATCAGCGGCAACCTGAAGCTCCATCTGCTGACAGTGTTGGTGAACAGGACAAATCAGTTGAATATGTAATCTGTATAAATGCAACTAACCAATGTTATCAACAACACTCCTCATCATATAATCAAGAAGACAAAAAAGGCAATAATTACATTTCTTAAAGTGTGATGGTGCAATTGTGTTGAGCCATATTTATTCATTTAATGGATCCCATCGTCTTCCATTTATTAAACCAGATGAGATGAATGTGACTGACCATCATGTAACACAATAAAAGTACTTATTCAGTTGTGTGTTTTTTCAGTGTTTCATTTAAAATGAGAGGGTCAAAACATTTTCATGGCATTACGTAACTGACATTTGAAAAGAGGGTTTGAGTTCTCGCAGCACTGTTGTTTTTTAGATGTACAATAATAATTTCAATACTTCAGACACAGACGTGAGAATGTACAGCAACTACTCAGAGAATGAGAATTTAGAAGAAGCTGTACACTGTGTAAATAATTCATGGGCATAAACTCTTCAATTCCACTGTAAACTGGACTATGTGTCACTCAAACTGGGGTGATGGAGGTGGCGCTGCTGTTTTCACTGGCAGAACAACATTTCCGCTTAAACTCCAAACGTCACACCTTTAAACTATTGGACAATGGCACCGCCTTCTGGTCATTGCTCTTACTTACTGTCCATCTGAGCAAAATCCAACACTTTAGTCCTTCAGTAATTCCTTCACTGTTTGGTTTTAGCCTTCATTTTGACTCTTTAATGAGCAGGGCTGAGGTTATCCCCCCACCCCCACCCATACATCGAGAAAAAGTTGAAGACTTTAGTATAATTCTGTGCATTTCTCTGCATTTTGACAAGAAAACTCACTTAGGAAATAATATCAGTGCCAGCACATAGATACAAAGTGGACTCAGAAGAAGATAAAGAAGAAGAAGATAAGTAATAACTATGGCCAATATGAATAATCAAATGTATTTAAACTTAAACATCTAAAATAACTTTAGAATGATAAAAAAACAACATAATATTTACAAATATATACATATACCTACCATACTGCAAGATTAAAAATGTGTAACTAGAATAAATAGAATAACATTTGAATGTAAATCCAATATGTGTAAAATAGGAGCATTCACATGGGTAACACTTTATAATAAGCATTTCTATCATTAATTATTTTACTGGTAAGATGTAGGCTACAACAAAGAAATTTGTTCACAAAACATATATCAAGTAAAAGTAAAAAACAAAACAAAAAAAAACATCAGTTATTACTCAAATACAGTTTATAAATGAACCACGCAGTATTTATCTGCCAGTCCCAAAATATTAAGAACATCAATAATTGATTGCAATAAATCCTGAAAAACTGCTTCTTAACAGTTAAATAACTGTCTAATAATGTTTGATAAACTGTTAATTACAACCGTTTATTCTAATGATATGATGGATATTATAACGTCTTACCAAATATATATTTATATGTGTTAAGATATCAAAGACCCAGAAAAAATACCCCTGACATGAACTCAGTGGCATCAATGGTAGCCAAGACCCTGACTGTGAGTTTACACCTGTACTTTTTGAATTTCAAATAATAAACCAACATCAAGTTCCTCTGTCATCACCTGACGTTCCAACCTGCTCCGTTGCTTTTCTCCTCTCTCAGATCCTTGTATCCAAATGTTCTGTCCCCAGTACACTGTTTGAACCTAGAAAGGTGTCAGGGTCCGCCACATAAAAACAAAGTAAAACAGTATGAAACTGCGTTGTCCTTTAAGATCAGCTTGTCTATTTAGTTTATTCAGTCATAGAAATTAATATAGCATAGTGCGCCTTTATTAAACACACAATCAGTATAGAAGAGTTTGGTATTTAAATAATCCACAGGAATGTAAGATGAGCAGTATGTCAGGTTGGATGGTTCAGGCCCCCTGAGACCAACAAGCTGGATGATCAGAGACAAGACGATGTGGAACCAAAGAGAAGTTCAGTAGAAAGAGATGCTGATGATGGAAATAAGAGGCAAATAAGACAGCATGACACAGATGAGGTACAGGAGACAAGTGACGAGGCTTTAATCAGTCAGACTGGAGGAGAGGAGAGAACTGCAGAAACTGGAAAGAATAATCCAGTTAGATCAGAGACTGAGCCTGAAAGAGAGACGTCAAGGAGGTGAAGAAAAGTGAAGTAGATGATGCTTCTGGCAATGCAATGCAAGAACAGGAAAAAGTCTGCTGTGAACATCTGGATTAAGGAAGACATAATACGAACACAAATATTTCTCAATGCCGAAGAATACTTCTCGTTTCTTTCCGATGTATATGTCCAAACGATGCAGAGGATGAGGGACAGATGAGAAAAGATAGGAAGGAAGCGAGACTTCAGGCTAGAGGAGAGGAGGGTGATGCAGAACATGTAGAGATTGGCGCTGCAAATATTAATGACGGAAAGAAAAGGAAATAAAAAAGAAAAGAAAAGACATTTTAAAAAAAGAAAAATGGAGAAAGATGAAAAAGGAGAAAAAAGAGAACAAGCCCCCTCCCATTGGGTCTGGGGAGGTCAGGAGAGAAAGCAGGAATGGAGATGTCTTTCTATGTATTATCATGTTTCTATCATTTCTTTCATATGTCTTATGTTGCATCACTGAACAAAAATAACTGCTGAAGAAGAGTTGAATTTTAAAACAATATTGATCACTTACAAGCCATGAGAGACGTCGCTCCATGTTGTTTAACAGATTACACAAAGGTGATGCATGTGACCTTCATTGCTTCATCTCAGCCTTGTCTTTAAAATAACTTGAAAATCTCCCAACATTTTAGAATGACTTTTCCATGATTTTATGTTGTTACTCTGTATTGACTGGCACAATGTTAATGAAGTTTATTAT
>CAEMYA010000062.1:3278-17356 GCA_903131615.1 Diplodus sargus
ATCTTCCTCATTTGATTCTTCCTGTATCATTGCTGCAACCATCTCAGCAGTAAATCTGCGAACAGCCATACTCTGGATCAAGAAAATCAAAAGCACAAATAATATTTTCAGATGCACATCAATATTTATACACATGCATACAGCTTTATTTTGGTGACTGCATCGGCATGTCCAAATCACGTGACCAGTAAAAAATGACGTAGCAGCGAGACGGAGCCCTGCGCGTTTGCTGCGCGTTTGGTGCAGGAAGAGACGGTAAAGTCAGGCTTTCCTGACGAAGGTGTCCGCAAGCAGGAAGTGCAAGCAAAAAAAACTATTGGAAAAAGGCACCTTACCAGTCAATCACAAAATGATATGGCAAGCCACGTGATTTGGTTACTGAGGGGGTGGGGGGTAGAGATTTGGGAGTGACGGGGCGAAAAAGTGAAAGCAGCAGTGCCGGTCACAGAGGCAGCGATAGAGATCGCGAGTTTTGAGAGCTGAGAGATTTGTGACATATAGCGTGTTTGGAGTGTACAGTTACTGTTAAGTGTAGTGTGTTTAGTGTGTAGTGGACTCGTTTTTTTGTTTAATGAGTCAAAATAATGTGGAGACTGCTGAATGTGGAGCAGGCAGTGCAGCTCTTCATTTAGCTGGAAGGAGCTCAGGCAGAACTGAGTATTACCTGCATTTAAATGTAAATAGTTACATATAACTTTGTAAATTTCAAAAAAGTATGCACAAATTTAGCAAACAGCAATTTTTTATTTAGCTAACTACTTTGCTAAGTAGCCTAGTAATCTACTAAGCTAAGTAGTGAGCTAAGCTAACTAAGTTACTTTGATAAGGAGCCTAGTAATCTACTAAGTTAAGTAGTTAGCTAAGCTAACTTCTTTCCTAAGTAGCCTAGCAATCTCCTTTGCTAAGTAGTTAGCTGGACAAAAAAGAAAGGAAAAAAAAGTAGTTAGCTGGACTGACTACAATAGTTAGCTAACTATGGTAGAATTAGCTAACTAAAATAGAATATGTCAACAGCTAGCTAACTAGCTCACAGTAATTACTTCTAACTTTCTGACAAGTAATGTACTCACTCTCAAGGTAACCTAAACCTAATCAAATATTATGTACAGTTATCTTTCACAGTTGACATCAAATATTTTCAAAGTGAATGTTAGAACAATTGAAAAATACTTACAATACTTACACAGGGATCGTATGTCACACACACAGTTGACACCAAATGATACAGCAAATTTATGTGGGTCGTTTCTGACCCATGTGTGTGAAATTGATGTAGAAATACAAAAGCTGTGCTTGTTCATAAAGTTGGAAAGAAAAAGGAAAAATGATGATTTGTGCGAAACAAAAACAAGATATTTACTGCATATTTGGAATAATAAATTATTATTATTTTTTTTTTTTTTCAAAGACATATAGAAAACACTCAGCAATAGGTGAAATAGCATAGAAAATGAATATGGGTCATTTTTGACCCATGTTGTGCATTAGAAGGGTATTGATACAAAAGGGGGTTTTATTCAAAAAGTAAGAAAGGAAAAAATAAAATAAGGATGTATGATGATCAAAAACAAGTTAATTGAGGAATACCTTGAATACTGAATGATGAAAGTAATTCATTGCAAAGATATAGACAATAAAAACTCAGCCGGGTCACTTTTGACCCATGTTGTGCATCAAAGGGTTAAAACAATTCTGCGAACAAGAGTGGGCCAAAATTCCTCCACAGCGATGTGAAACACTCATTGCCGATTATCACAAACGCGTGACTGCAGTTGTTTTTTTTTCAAGGGCATGTATATATATATTTATATGCCCTTGAAAAAAAAATGTATCATACAAAGAGTAATAATAATGATTGACCTTTTCTGCAGTTGGAGCTGTCATCTATTGGTGTATATTTGTTTAATTTACAGTTTCTCAGCCACATGCAAGAATGACGCTGAGTGCCTCAAGCTTCATACATCAGTATTTCCTTCCATTTCATTCTCTTTTTTACCTGAGGTTATATAAAAGGAGCTACAAGGATAGGAAGGAAGGATGTTTGCACGAAACAAGCCACTGGCCATTTTTTCACACTGCAATTGATGCCACACGCTGATCATCACTGCCTTTACCCTCCATGGAATCGTTCTGTCATCTAAAGCCACCTAAAATGTTGACTGAGCTTGTGTGAATCATCCCGGTTCTCACGATGGCATCGCTGGGTTTTGCGTCTGAATTACACAACAAAGTAACTCAAGGGTTAAGTTAAGTTAAGTTAAGTTAAGTCTTTGCAGGAAAAGAAAAGTCAAGCACTCCGTGCCAGCAGCTAATAGTAACTTTCAAGCTGGGAGGGAGAAGAGGAAAATAAATAAAAATAGGTACATTTAGTTTAGGAAATAAAACATTGACACTTCTGTCCAGTGAATGTCTGCAAAAAAAACTACAGTAGTCAGTGTGGTAGTGAAAAAAATAGGTTTTATATAACTTTGACCCTCCAATTCCAGAGCAATCTTAAGAACAGACCTTTTTTTTTTCTTAGCTGCTCTGAAACTGATCAGTGACGGGGCCAAGTGCTGTTTCTCCCTCGCGACTCCTTTAAATGAAATTCCCCCAATGTGCTGATTGGCTATACACAGCACAATAGAGCGGCACAGAAGTTATGAAACAGCTGATCTGAACTCATTCCCCCCTGCCATATCACAAAGACCTCCAGAGAATGTGCTGTATTTCATATTGGATGCCCTTAAAGGACCGATTCAAGCCAATGTATAAATGTTAGTACTGTCTGTCTACTGCCAAACTGCAATGGATTTATGGTTGAGTAAAGTGATAGACACAATGGGTGTTAAATCACTCACCTTTGATTATGTGGGTTAACAGTAAAGTCTTAAAATTATTGTTGTTTGGCGTTATTTTATCAACCTATGGGTTACAAGACCAGCACACTTTTCCCATGCCAAACTGCCTCTCAGCGTTGCCAAGCCAATGACCATGGCTTAAGACTTTCATCATTTGTGAACCGGATATTTTTAAGAAGACTTCAGTACAAAATCAGGCCCTCAGAAGATCCCCAGCCGTGTTTGTTGCCAACAAAACAGAAATCTTTACGCAAAAACATGATGTTTTCCTAAACCTAACCAAAGTGTAAGCACAGAATTGTGACAGAGAAAGGTTAAACATTTAACATAAATAAACCTTAAGTTATAATATAATGAGATGTAAAATTGTAACTTATCTACACTGTTACAGAAAAGTTCTTTGCCAACATTATTCTGGTGATTGGGTTACTCTCAGTTGGTGGAGTGTAAAATGACAATGAGGCAGGAAGAAGGATATAAAGGGCAATTTATTGACTTCACAAGGGTTTTGCAGGTAAAGGTGTAGAGCATGGGTGGGTTTTCCGATTGAGGGCTGTAGCATCCTATAATGTATAATGTATAATGTAATGTAATGTAATGTCAGGTGTCATGTAATGTGTATGCAGGCGTTATGAATGCTTATGCATACGCCCTTCAAATGAAGTGTTACTGAAAGTTGTTTTGTTGGTTTGTGGTTATTTTCATGAGGTAGAAATTTGTTGGAAATCTGTGTAATGAAGAGATACGTTGAGGGCCAAATCACACAGCCACCTGCTGTCACTGAGTTCCATGACTGGTTTCCCCTTCATCTCCATAAACTGTGCAAGCATATTTTGCACCACCGCACCTCACAGTGGTAAACCAGATCTCCATACTCATCCAGTAGCTCCCTAAACTGGGACTCTTCAGTCCTCTGCTTTTGATTAAGTTTATGGTGGAAACAACAACTTTCATCACAGTATTGAACGTCAAGGCATGTGCACGCAAGCTCTCTTGGTGTATGATACAGTGGCATACAAACAACTCACTTGGATCCAGACTGATCAGCAGCAACGAGGCACTCCCTCACAAATTCACTGTCGGCAAGAGGTTTCAGCTTCTTAGTGTAGCAGCAAGGAGTCGTGTATGATGGGTTTCAGCTGTGTGGCTCTTCCCAGCCAATTGCTGTGGGAGAGCACCTTATAAAGGCAGGCAGATGGCACCTGGTTGTCCACTTGCCTGACGGAGCTTGGGTCACGTCACTTCCTGGCGCCCTCCACTTCCTCTTTCGCTTGGGGGCGGAGGCTCGTTTGGGTGTTGCTGCTGGCTGCACTCTGCTCACCAGTCACTGTGTGCCGCTCACTGTCCGCCGCTGGTGTTTTTTTAATTACTTGCATCTAATTTCTTTTGTGTCTCATCTGCTGTCCTCTGACTACCCCCATTCAGGTGCTGAGCCTAGGGTGTCCTGGTGGCGATGTCCTCCTTGTGTTAGCACTTATTTTTGGGTTGATTTTGTTTAACTTTCATTTACTTCACTTGGGTTAGGGTTAGGGTTAGGGGGTTAGGGTTCCTGGGATCCCCTTTGTTTTGGACCCATCAGCCCAGTAAGACTCAGTCCTGATTGGCTTCCCTTTTTGCCCCAGTTTGCCCCACTTCTTAACATTGAAATGTTAAAGATCTTAAAATGTAACTAATAAATAATATAATTGCAACCAGAAATGCTGTCTCTGCCTTACTTTTAAAACAGATCTGAGTGCCTGCTTAGGTTGTGAAATTGTTATTTAAAAAAAAAAAAGAAGTCCCTGAGTGAAACCCCCAGGATGGCGTTGTTTGGCGTGAAATTCATTCATAGGCCACATTTACACATAGCCGGGTATTTAGAGAAACAAATGTTCCCCCCCTCCGTTTTTAATAATAACATCATGCACACAACATCGTTTTCAAAAAAGTTCAACCCACATAAATGCCATTATAACTATGCCAAAACTGTAAACATAGGGCGCTCACATGACGTTAAGCATTTTCTGGCGCATAATGTGATGTTTGAGAACCTAAAACCCTGTTTCTCCCAGGTGACACGGCAACACATAACCAGCGTTATCAGAAGTCTCCACTTTGGCCGGAGTTTTTAGAAATAACCATTTTCTGTGATAAAAAACGGGGTTGTCGCGTAAATGAGAGGCCAAACCGCAGGGAAATATCTGCGTCGTCCCTTGGTGTAAACGTGACATTAATCAAGTGCTGCCCAGAGTACGCTCCTCGTCAGGGGCGCTGCCAGGGGGGGAAAGGTTAGGACGATTCCAAGGGCCCGGCACTGACAGGGTACCTTTTGAGACATGGGCAACCTATACAAGGGCCCAACTATATTTGGCGGCGCCCCTGCTCCTCGTGCCGCCACATTAGCAATTCGCTCACTCACCATGAAGCTAGCCTGCGTCATGTTGTCCTAGTCAGCTTGTGGTTTGGATAAAAGTGCTTGCTGGCCATTCAAACTCTGTTGAAGAGCGGAAACTTTATCCGCTCACGCTTGTCCTTTGAACACACCCAGTTATGCATGTTTTGCGCTTTTATGATGCTCAAGGTTTGACTTTTTCACAAACCAGGCACACAGGCTTGCCTTTCAGAAAGAAAATAATCATTTGTCCATCTATCCTGGAAAGAGCAACACTCTGCATCAACCTTTCTTTTTCTTAGTCGCCATGTTCCGTTTTAGCCAACGCTAGTCTCCTATCATTGTTGACACCTGTCAATCGCAAAGGACACAACGCAATGACATGCTATGACAGTTAAGCTGATGTTGTGTTCAATGACCTTGATCTTGGCCCGGAAACACAGACACCCGCCCCCGGGGCATTTAATTTAACATTTGAAATAATTTTTCCTGAATTAATTTTTGGTGGGTGTACTTATGGCCTGGCAAGACGTGTGAGGGAGAGCTGGTTGGTTTTCAGGATGGACTCAGACCAAAGACCACCGGAGAGTCCCAGGCAGAGTCCCCGTTTGGACATGTGAAGGTGAAGGTGCGGTAGCTCACGGCAGAGTCCTGCACGGGTCTTATTTTGCAAATCCGCAAAATAAAATTAGACGGACGCAATTTTTAAAAATGAAAGTAAGCCAGAATGGGAAATGGGAGTTCTGGGATGGCGCAAGCATGCATGAATAAGCTAATATGAAATGTAAATGCTTATCATTTTGAAATGCAGGCATAATTTTGAAGATGTGTCGCTAATAATGATTTTATTATATTTTTTTGCATGTGGCAATCGCAAAACCTAACCCACGCTCTCCAGGCGTCTCACTCGATCCGCACCTGTGTCCGACACATTACATTATTTTTCACCCATTTCATCCAAGTTGTGCGGGTACCCGAACCCGTGCAGGACTCTGGCTCATGGTGGCGCTGGTGGTTGCAGAGGTGTGGAGAGCTGGACAGCCGGAGCTGGAAACACTGGCAGTTGGAGGGCAGTTGAACATTGGAACTGAAAAAAAAAAACTTAAGATTTCCAAGAGAGAAACACAAATGCTAGAATCTACAAGAAGAAGCTAGAAGAACATGAGCGATGCACCGCATATAATCTGGCAGCAGGTAGCGTGGAGAGCAAGGCTTTATCTGCAGGCTGATTGCCAACCTGCTGCAGGTGAGCTTGTGTCAGCAACTCAAGCGAGTGCTAAGCTCCACCTAGCTTCTCAATGCGCCTCTGCAAACACAACAGAAAAAGAAACACACCAAGCACCAAAATATCCTCCACAGAATCTGATTGATTAGGACAGGATTGGGTTGATAAAAGCCTCTAAAGCCCCACTGCAATCACTTTTTTGTACCAGTATGGCAACGGTAGGTTTATATCAGCAGTCTTAGACAAACACCAGACAGTATTGGACCTCAAAACCAAACCTCTGAAACACTGAAGCCTTAATCCCATATCCCAGACCACTTAGCCATGCTACCAGACACGGGTGTGGCTTAAGCTGCTATGTTCGTGGCTCTGTCAAAACACTACCTGTGAAAATCATTGTAGCTGTTGCGAAGACAGAAGAGAATTGGCAGGATGAGGTGCACTCACTGCTATCGAGCCTGGCAAGACGTGTGAGGGAGAGCTGGATGGTTTTCAGGATGGGCTCAGACCAAAGACGCTGGTTTCCATCTGCTGCTGGCACATTCGCTTTCTCTTTTTGTCTCAATTTAATCCTAACACAGTCACCCTGTGTCTTTCTATGTGTGTGGGGTCCAGATCCCTTTCTGTCTAAACAATGGTCTCATTGTAGCCGGTGTAGCTGCCAGTGTAGAACATGGACATTTACAGTCTGATGTAGGGGTGCCATTTACACCCATAACCCCCTTGAACATGAGTAAATGCATATACTGGAAGTTACCATAGTTTTTAAAACTTGCAGTTTTTAAAACTTCATCATCAGTCAATCATTGTTATGTTAGTTTTGGTTTCCTTTATAGTGTAGTTAATAATGTGCTCTATCAGATCATTTTACAGGAAATCTGTTGAATGTGTATTCTTTAGAAGGACTAAAACATCCTCTGTGACAAAAATCAATAGTGTGTCTGGGAATTGTTGTCATCATTACATTGCTAATAAATTGCTGCCACACTTTGAGAGGTGTGTAAGCAATTAATCGAAGTTGTGGCCTTAGCACAGATGCTATGGAAAGGCATCTGAGCTACATCTTTACCGTTACGCTGCCTCCATCTCAGTCCTGTGATGGACTGGCAACCTGTCTGCACCGGCTGTCTCCCAATGCACACTGGGATAGGCTCCATCTGCCTGCACCCTTGCATATAATAAGAGGTTTCAAAAAGGAATGGATCTCTACTTGCACTGTAGAGACATGGACATAGAGACAGTAGGAGGTCTGAGCTCTGCAGCCTTTTGGAGTTTCATTTTGGAGGCTCTCAGATTTTCATCTGCAGTTCTTGGAAGGTGAATAATAACTTTTCCACTTATTCCGAAGCTCAGCTCGCGTTGCTCTGCTAAACTCTGTATATAGGCCGTGAAAAGCCGCAAAGGGCAATCCAGAGAGGAGATTAGTCATTGTCAGGATCTGTGATTTAAAACGCTGAAGAGGAATATTCCCTTGAATATAAAGCAGTGGCCATTCCACTCAAAACAAAACCATTAATACTAGTTCCAAAGGTGAGTGGTCATAATGCACTTTCACTAGCTTTTCTACCACACTGTGAGGAGTAGGGACAATGAAAAAAATGAACAATGCAGGCATTTGTTTATTTCAAAGCTGCTGCCTGGGAAGGTTCTCCATATAAAACTGCTTAAACACAATGAACACATGAAATGACCAATCAGAGGAGACTGGGTATTCAAAGGGGGGCCTAAAAAGAGACAGGAGCTAAAGCAGAGCGTTTCAGACAGAGGAGCGATGTAGTGTTACAACAATGGTCTGTACGAGAAAACAGATGTGTTTTTTAAGCACAACCTGTATTAGCAGTAATGCAAGATAAAATCAAGAACCTGAAAATGAGTATACTATGTCCATTAAGTTAAATAACGTAACATAAGTTACTTCACCAATGTAGCATGTATGTATGTGAATTTCCAGAAGTAATATAGTTGAAGTAACAAAGTTGTTTACTTAACATTACCATATAACTTTGGTGCCTTAACCTTACCCTTACTAAACTGTGACCGTCGACAAAGGTCTGGTATGACTGTTGCTTGTACACTGCAACGGTCATGTTTGTATTATAAGTACCAGCAGAGCTCCTTTTGTTATTTTGTTTTTGGCATATGAACATGTTCAATGTTGTGAGAGATTGTCAAAACAGAATTTAAAACAGGTCTCACCACATCATAACTAAAAGTAGAAACTATGATTAAGGACTTTCATGGCCTTTTGGTTTGTTTTTTTCTGTTGGCTTCTTTCACATCTTTAAGAGCACATATCTACATTCCATGTGTTCTCTTTATGCCAATGCCAGTTTGGCTGCCACAGTCTGCCAAGACTGTTGCATGATTAGGAAGTCTGTTTGATTTGCAAATGGAAGCAGTAAATAACACATTCTTTCTCTTCCAGATGAAAGGTTGATTTTTTTTTTTTTTACCAATAAAACACCCTGTCCCAGTCAGTGCACCCCGGGGGTTTTGTCGTTACATCCAAGAAGCTTAAGGTAGCTAAAGCTAGGACTACCTAATGGCAAATTCTCAATAGATTTAGCAAATTAATGGTTATTACTTGGTTTGTTTGCTTATTTTATTACTGTTGAGAGTGAAAGAAAAGCTGAAATATTTTCTTTTGCATTTTTGAAGTTGTTTAATATGTGCAGTAATAACAGTGTTGCTTGAAATTTGATTTGTAATTCTCGAAATAACCTATTCAAGTTGTGAACTTAAAACTGGTTTCTGATTTTCACAAAATGTTGGCATGACCTACAGCTCTGCACTTACTTGTAAATATATGATGTCCTGCAAGAAAAGTGAAGAGGATCCTTTGTGATCTGACTGACCATCTACTTTACTTATTAGTTTTCACAGTTCAAATAGCAAAACAATGTGTAGTACTGTAATAGGTTGTCATTTTGGCTCTGTAATTTGCATTCCCTCTTGTTAAACAGCCTGTGTTAAAACATTTTTTAAATAAATAAATATTTCTGGACATGGCGATGGACATAACTAATAAATTGACCAATTAGACTGGGAAAAAAATGGTCAAAGGGCCAGAATGAGGTTATTAACGGGCTTGAGCCCATAAGCCACCAGTTGAACAGGTCTGACCTATACAGTCCTGGATTTTCTATTTCTAACTTTCATTTACACCAAATATTCATGCAGTCTAAATTTAGTAAACAAATATCTTCATATTCTTTTATGTAGCTCTACATATGAATCTCATGGAAAATGGGTCTGTGGTTTAAAACCCATAGATTACAATATCAATAACATCAATAAAAGCAAGCAACAAAAGTAGTTAACAAACTCTTGAAAATATGACGACAAGATACATGAGACCGAGCATTTCTTTATTTTAGGTCTTTGTATTTGACGTGGCTGATATCCATGGTGATTGCATAGGAAAATTTCATTTTTCAGTTGTAGTTTAGCCTCGACCTTTCCTATAATGAACACCTCATTCACCTTCTGTAACCATTGTTTGATGCTTGGGGGTCATGGAAACAGCGATAGGATTGTAATAGTTTGTTTGGTGTGTGTTTTCAATTAAGGGTAGGGTCCTTAAGAAATCCAATGTTCAACTTCTTTGATCACCAGGATGAATTTCTGACTTTTTAACATCCCTCCAGTAGCCTAACCCCCTGCAGATTTGGTTAGGTCCACAAAACATGTGAATGATCTCCTTGTTGGCCATACACACCACTCACACACATACACACAAACAGTCCTGAGGTGTTTATGGTGAGATTACTCTCACTGTCCCAGATGGCAGCTAAATTATTCATATTCAGCAGTTGTTTAATTTCCACTTAAGTCCAAATGCTTCCTCTCTCACCTCCAGAAGCCAATAGTAATTAGACTTGCACAAATGAACAGGTAGTTACCGGCTCTGTTGTAAATGTCTCTAATAACTCTATCACTGCACTTGTTGTTTATTTTGAATCCAGACACTTAATCCATCCGCAGTGTTTTAAGATCCTTGCTGAAAAGTCATAAGTAATTATCTGTCGCCTCCACAAAAAACATGTGCTTCCTCATTATCGTTTTATGAACATCAACATGAAATCAAGGAGCCCTCATTTAGAGAATATTAACATAATTAATGTATTTCACCTGCATCATCGCTGATTGACTGTGAGCAGTATGTGTTTCTGTTTGTCAGACTTCTGCATTTATTGACTTTCCGTTCACTTTGGAAGACTCTTTTCACAGCAGTGACTTATAATATGAAAACATA
Organism: Diplodus sargus; assembly: GCA_903131615.1. Lineage (NCBI taxonomy): Eukaryota > Metazoa > Chordata > Actinopteri > Spariformes > Sparidae > Diplodus > Diplodus sargus. The sequence continues at coordinate 13,970 of CAEMYA010000062.1, forward strand.
TATAAGATTAAAAATTGTTTCCAGCTGGGCATCACAAAAACAGACACTAATATCAGTAACTGCTGGAGGCCCGTGGCAAGCATTGATTGACTCTCTGTATAATCTAAAGAGGCCTGTCAGCAACATCACAACATGCCAAAGAATCCAAAGAATTCAACGGAAGGGATTTAATAAAAATGTAAAAAGTAATCACCAAGCACTAAGCAAAAGCATGAGGCAAGACAGCATCACTAATAGCCACAGAAAATTGCACCGACCAGACTGTAAATCAATGGCTCTGGCTCGCACAAAAGCCATTTATTACCATCTGTAGATACTGGCACAGCTCCCCTTCTCTTTTCTCTGGCCTAACCAGAATTATTTGTCTCTATGACTTTGTTGTCTTTCCCAAATGGGAGATCTCTCCCTCTTCTTTCTCTCTCCCACTTTCTCTCTGTAGTCCTGTCCAATAATTTCTCTCTGTACACAATCGTGCATCACCAAGTGCCAGCACCAGAATAAATCTAAGCCAGATTTCCAGTGCGTCATTAACCTCAAATAAGCATCAATATGGTTTAATTATGGAAACATTCAAAAGCTGACATTAAACATTGTGCGCTATATTTACAGACACATGTAACGTATCAGTAGCCATAAATACCCGGAAAGATTTTCTGTTTTTATCACATCAAAAAAATCCCAGATCTGCAACTATTACATTCCAGTTTAATCGCAACTTTAACAAGATAAAATTACATCACTTAAACGGTAGGTTCCGATATTTTTAAGTCCCATATGTATGTTGAATTAGTTATTTTTGCATTTGTAGTAACTTTTGAAGTTGTTTCTCCTGTTTATACTGGCCCCAAAGAGAATACTTCCTATTACAGCTCTTAGCCATGACGACGATAATCTCAATCTCATCAGCCAAAGCCACATTTGACACTGAGTACTATGATTTTAGCTTGCAAACAGGCTAAAATAAGATTGCAACATAGCAAACCTGCTAAACATTAGTGTGTAAACATGCTTGACATTGGCTTCACAAGTGACCAGGCATCTGAACTTATTCTAAACATTTGTATAGATATGAACATAGACGTTTTGCATCTCAGCCTGTGACACACAACAAATTGACATAAACACATGGAGAGATACCTCCTTAAACCACACCTAATCACTAATGCAAACCCTTTCTCAGTAGTGATGTATGAACAGTGACGATCGTATGTATTCATGACCACATAGTTTTATGAGCTAAGTCAGTTAAAATAATTGGCTGATCTGGAACATGTGACTAAGAGGACATCTGTTGTCACAGTGATTGATCTGGAACACCTTTAGAATTGAGTACATCTGGCCAACCTAATTTCAAAGTTTGAAAACTCCCAGTGTACACCATCACATGAGCCCCACTCTCCACACACAGGTTCACTTACGCACTTTGTTCTTCCCTTCTTCTATTATCGTCTGCTCTGTTTTTCTCTTAACTTCTAAAACCCCTCATTAACTTGAGATGGTCTCCTAAATCCTCCATGATAGAATGGAATATTTTCTCTGCTTTCAACTTATCCTCAGGGATGAGCCGGAGCGAATGGCCGGACAGTTGGATGGATGGTGGATGGTGAGTTAGCGGAGGCCGCAAAGTTTTTATCTCTCTCTTGTGGACAACAGATGGAGTGCATGGACTGATGGATGGATGGATTCGGATCTGACCTCATTCTGTATCTCTCCACATAGAGAGGTGTTATTGTTAACTTTATATCTGTTTCTGTACTATGCTGTAGATTTTTGTGTGATGGTTAACGTCTGCAATCGATATTACAGTAGACGTGTGTCAAAATGTCTATGAAATCAGTGTCCAAGCCATTGAGTGCAATATTAAACTATTGTTACATTTCATCCATTGACAATTTAAGGCTGCTCCTGGTTAATGTCCAGTCACAGGGAAAATCAATTGGACAAATGAGACTGACCAAGCAACAAGAGATAAGAGGCTGTTGTCCTTGCGTCTTTACAGAGACCTGCCTCCACCACAACATCATGACTGAAGCTGTTGAACGTGATGAGTTGACCGTGTTTTAAGCAGACAGAGTGCAGGACTACAACAGGACGAAGTGGACTCTGTGTTCACTTCATTGATGCATGATGCTTATGCTCAGTCAAAGTTAATGAACAGTGTTTACCTGATGATGGACTTTTAATGTGAAGATGCCAACCACATTATCATGACCATCTTGTTGCTGCTGTTTGCAATATAATTAAGTCCCCCTGGACCTCGACAAGGAACTTTATAACTTGTACAAAAAGTACAATCATGGGTGAAGCTACTTTTTTGGTTGTGTTTACTGAAAATGCCATCATATCTGTGTTCCCCAATCAACAAGGTGTAAACAATAGTTCTGAGGGGAGAAGCAGAGATCCCAAAGACACACTTCAGTGTGGGTATAGCAGTTGGTGGCAGGCAGCAGTCACTTCATTGTTTGCCATCTCCCAAAAAGAACAAGGAGGCAGGGGACCACAACAAACCTGGTGGAAGAATGCAACAGCCCCCATCCACTGGGACGTCACAGGTAAGAAGAAACGAGTGAGATCAGCTAAAGGTCAGCAGCAGAAGGCAAGAGAAACACTTAGCCCAAGAATAAGGTGGTGGGAAGAGGAGAGGCATGGAAATGTGCTTTAATCAACCGGTATTGTAACTTACGTATATTGTTGGCTTCCACTGTGCATTAACCATGTTTTAGTGGAAATTTGCTGTTGGGATTGCATTTTTCTGTTAGTACTGTTAGCTTGATTTAAAAAACAAAACTACTGGTATGGTGACTGCTTATAACTATATTCATATTACAAATAGTAACCACACATATTGAAAAACGTATGTGGATTGGACTTTGATTTAGTCGCTTGTCAGCTCACCAACTTGTTGCTTAGCAGAGCCAAGAACCAAGTTACACACCAGCAGCCATCAGACTGTACTGATGATGAGGGTCGTGATGTCAGTGGGTCATATTCACACTAACTGTGTGTTGCCATGGCTTGAGTCGTCACCCCTGCCACGAGATACCCTAACCTGTTGCCAGATGCTAAATTAGGCTTTTTGGTGAGTAACACTAGCAACTATGGTTTGGCACACACAAGCTGTGCGACTGTCCAAGCTCATGGTGATCAGACAAGGCACATGAATGACAGGGGATGCCATTTTAACAGCAACATGAAATGTCTTTTCATCTCACTTGGACTTGTGTTTCCTTTACTCCCTGCCCTGGTTTTGTGTTAAGGTCTGTCCTTCTTTGAATAGGGCTTCACTCCAGTTATAACAATGTTGTATAACCCCTTGACGCCTGAATTAATATGCAATTATGTTAAAAAATTAATTATATGTGTTTTGGCTTTCAAGCAGAGACTAAA
>CAEMYA010000062.1:33241-55312 GCA_903131615.1 Diplodus sargus
CACCAGAAGACAGATGATAAACATACTTGCTGCTGAGATGACACAAACACATGGGTAAGAATCATACATGTAGGCTCTAAAGAAACATTGTTAATATTGGATTGTTTTTAATTGTGTCTAATTGAGTGATTGTCATCATTGAATTCATACATTAGGACATCCCCCCCTAAAAATGTCCGGGTTGATGTACACACAGGGGATAGTTGCTCTGTTTCCATATCTGGCAGACCCATATTCACAACATGGATATGTAAGTAAAAGAGTTCTTACAACACACTTCATTGCCATTAGAAATGTAGATAGTATAGTCAGTCTGCGTGTGTTTAATTACACAGGAACATTACTACGATCCAGAGAGTGGTTCTGGATACCTTGCATGGCGGTTGAAGACCATTCAAAGAAAAGTTGCAGAGGAAAGAGTTGCCTCTACTAGCAGATCTCCCAAGAGTAAGTATACTTATCAGTTACATATGATGTTGATGAATTGTGTAGGCAGGAGTCAATAAAATTGTGTTTTGTCTCAAGGTGGTGGGCCAGGCTGTGGTCAACCCAGACCCTTCACTGCTGACAAAGTGTTATCGGATGAGGAAGTGGAAGCAGCTATCGCTGTTTTGAAACATTCTGCTGATGAAGACACTGTCCGTGAGAAGATGAAAGCTACCTTCATTTATCGTCATTCAATGGTCAACGATGAAAAGAGAGCAGCAGATGTCTTCTCAGTCTTCCCACAGTTTCTCGATACACCAGGACTGGTAAGTCCACATCTACATCTTCATTAGATGAATCAATGAAATATCCCTGTGAGGGACCGAGTCAGTTGGCAATGAGGACACCAGGTAGTAAATTCAAAATAAGGGTTTTTTATTTACCCAAAGCATAAAGTAACAAAATTTCTTCAATGAAATAATAAAGGACTGGGCCCATAAAAGGGGTCAAATTAACAGAACGATACAAAAGTCAACTAAACAAAATAACAAAGGACAAACCAGACTTAAAGAGACCTCCCAATGAACACAAGAGGGTAACTTATATACTGGGTGATCAACCCATATTAACACATATTAAGAGGGGTTAACTTAAACACTGAACACAAGACAAAAGCTAACATGCAAACAAAGCAGATCAAGAAAATAACTCCTTAGAACAAACAATCTATACCTAACCAAATTAAATGAAATTACTAATTGTCTAAGGAAATTAAATAAACATGACTAAAACATTAAATCTCCCCCCCATGGTGCACTGGCCCTTGGGTTGGCCCAATTAACCAAGCCTGCTATAAAATGGCCGAACTTGTGGGGGCGGATCCTTTCGTCTGGAGGATCCCAGCAGCATCCCCAACAGGACCGGTAACTCAAACAAAAAGGAAATAAGAAAACAATACTGAAACAAAGACTGTACAAAAGCCAACTAAAGATGAATGCTCGAATAGAAAACTAATGTACTGTCAATTAATAAAGTGTATTGTATGAAACCAAACCCTGTGTGTGATTTATTTTAATACTTAATGTTAAACTAATATAAACCAACTTAATTAAATATATAATTTGTATAAACAAAACACAGCTAACTTATTTATAAACACAAATGGTATAATAGTGTAGGTGCAGGGGGTTACCGCTCTGTCATGGCTGTGTGGCCACAGCTGTGGCCATCACAATCCCATACAGCATGTGTTATGGGTCCCAGTTGCAGATTCCTGTTAACAGTTGTATCTGTGTCTGTGAACTGAGAAAATGTCTTACTAATGGCAGGACATGGCTACTTCAGTCGAGTTCTCACACACATTATCTATGACATGACACAACATAACATAATTTAAGTCCACAAATGTGGGCGCACACAGTGGGCATCATACATGCAGTGTCTCTCATCTCTCCTTTCTTTGCACTGTGTTTTTGTATTACAGATAGAACAAGATTTCAGGCTGCTGTTTGATGAACTGACGGCAAACAAATCTTTGGAAAAGTGGCCCACCAGTCTCAAAGCAAAAGTAATCACAGAGTGCCACGGACTTGTACCGAGCACAGAGCTCCTAGATTTGATGAGGAATGCTGAGTCAACTGTTGTGGTTGAGAATGGTAAGACAGGGACTGTTTGTAATTCTGCCAGTTCAACGCACATGTAGCATAAATATTTCATATTTTATATATCTTATACATTGTCTTTTTACTTTATGATTTCTGAAAACAGGCACAATAACACACTTGACTATGCATTGGACTATACAGTAATATCAATGATATAATGAATTGTAACCTATCTTATCTTAATGCTAACCTGATGTTTCTTGCCATTTAGGCTGGGACAGTGACATGTCCGCCATCTTGCTGCTCCTTCATCTCCTGCCACCATCTGCCCAGGGTAGGAAGAGGCCAGGGAAGATGTCTGCAAGTCAGGCTGTGGAACACCTCATCAAATTCATAAAAGTATGCTGGACAGTTGTTTGTAATATGCTTTTCATCACTTCAGTTTCATGTACAGTGATCTATTGCGAGAGACTGGTCTCTAAATATTGCTGTTTAATGTTTGGTTGTAGGCTGGAACCAGTGTACAGCAGCATCTAAACAACATCAGCCAAAGCAGCCAGCCTTACCTACTCGCTCAGGGGCCTACGAGAAGCAGCATCCACACCTTCTTTATTGTCATCGACAAGTATGCACTACCATGTAAGGCAACAGGTTCAGTGGGAGCCCTTGACGAACTCTTTAAGGCCCATTACATCTTTGGTACCTCGTACAGTCCTTCCCTTGCTAACTTTTTCACTTTTCTGCAAACAACTATCTACAACATTGACGTTGGGGAAACAAAGGAAACTCCCAGAGTTGCAGAACTGCGAGCAAGAATAATGCATTAATGTCTGCTTAGATTAAACAATGAGGTGTTTTCTCTGCAGAAGTGACCATGGGAGTCCAAACAGCCTTATAGAGCACCTTAAGGTAATTCATGGTCTCTGTACTGGCCAAACTCTTCATCTTAAATGTGGCCAAGTGGGATGCCCACGTTCTTTTGGTTCTTTCTGGCTTTAGAAAGCACCTGAACAAGTGCCATGTAAGCGGTTCAGTTGATTCTGTAGGAGAAGGTGATTTTTCACCAGACCAGAGTGTTCTTGACACAAATAATGCCACTGATGTTGATGTGTTGTCTGACCATGTAAAAGCAGAGTCTACATTATCTGCAGAAGACCTTGTAAATAGTTGTGCATCTGTCATTTCTGATTTAAGTAGGCCAAAGTGTAGTAAACTCTGTTGTGATTTCCATGGAAGAGATTGTTCAAGATATCCAGCAGCATGCTAAAGAAACTGTTGTTCAGCATGTATTCAGTGATGAAAGAGAAAGTGAAACATGCAAGAAAGTTGAAGCATGTGTTGATGGGTTGGAGAATCCTTTCACAATTCTTAATTCAGAATACAAGCGATCCAAATTTTTATCCAGCAAGTGGGAAACTGTAGAACCAGTTGAATGTGTAATTGGCTCCAGATTTGACACAAGACGAAATAAAGAGACTGGGACATATGATCAGATAGTTGTTCAAGATAAATTCATGTATGTTCCAATTTTATCTACATTGGAGTCGATATTTAAAAGTATGTTGCAGAAATGTTGAAAAAATCAGACACTGATGACTCGAGACTAAGAGATATTTGTGATGGATCGTTGTTCAAGACTCACCCTCTGTTTTCAACTGAAAAGCAAACAGTGCAGATACAAATGTTCTACGATGACTTCGAGGTTGCAAATCCTCTCAGTTCCAAGCGAGGCATTCATAAACTGGGTGCAATATATTTTACCCTAAGAAACTTCTCTCCAAAATGGAATTCATTTTTGGCCTACATACACCTGTGTGCCCTTTTTCATGCACAAGATCTTAAACGGTACGGTTTTAGTGAAGTTCTTGCTCCTGTTGTTCGAGACATTAAAGTTTTAGAGAAAGATGGTATTGAGATTCCGCTATACGGTGGTCGTGTTCGTGGCAGTGTGGTACAGGTTACTGGTGATAATTTAGGCATACATAGCTTGTTTGATCTGGTGGAGTCGTTCAGTGCAAGGTACTGTTGCAGATTTTGTTTAGCTGAAAAAGATGACTTTCAAACAGAATTCTCAGAGGAGTCTTCAAAAATTGTGTTGCGCACCCACACAGCTCACTGTCAAGAAATGGCTGATAATCCATCTCTTCCATATGTTTTTGGTGTCAAGAGGTCAAGCTTATTGAATTCACTGACATATTTTCACACTACTGAGAACTTCTCAGTTGATGTGATGCATGACATTTTGGAGGGAGTGGCCCAGTACGAACTGAAGCTGTTGTTTTTGTATTTTAAAGAACAACATGTTACACTGGAGGAGCTGAATTCAAGAATACAAAGTTTTGATTATGGATTCATGGAGAGAAACAATAGGCCAGTGGCAGTGAATTTAGGTGGAGAGTCTAATGATCTGGGACTGAATGCGGTTCAGTCATGGTGCTTATTGAGGAATACTCCACTCCTCTTTGGAGATTTGGTAACTCCTACTGACCAACATTGGGGCCTACTTCTTTTATTACTACAAATAATAAACATTGTATTTTCTGCCATGGTATCTCAAGGAATGTGTGTATATTTAAAACATTTGATTGTGGAACACCACAAACTGTTCAAGATGTTGTATCCCCAGAAAAAACTTTTACCAAAGCACCATTTTCTTATCCATTATCCCCGCTGCATCCAGAAAATAGGACCTGTACTTCATAGTTGTTGCATGCGCTATGAAGGCAAGCATAATTTTTTTAAGAGACAGCTCAAGTCATTTAAAAATATCACCAAAACGCTGGCCAAAAAACACCAGCATCATATGGCATGTATTTGGCGATCTTCAACAACTTTTAGTCGGTTAGACATTGGTCCTGGAAAAATGGTGTCTTTAGAAATGGTAAAAGGTGGTTCTGAAATTGTCAAGGCAATGCAAGTGTCCTCCAGTGTTCAAGTTATGAAAGTGAATTGGGCTAAACACAATGGTTTTATTTACCGCAAACAGTTGGTTATTTGTGGCGCAGTTGAATGTGAACTGCCTCTCTTTTACCAGATTGAGTCTGTCATGATAATTCATGAAAAACTGTTGCTGCTCACTTTGCCTTTATTTACTGTAAGTTTTCAAGAACATTTCCATGCGTATGAAGTAACAAGGAGAAAGCAAGATTTTGTTGTCTTTCATGTTGACAAACTGCCTTATCCCAGGCCTTTTGACATACAGATGTCCTATGGAGTGAATGACACGGCTCTTTTTGTTGTTCCATATTGCTTCATCTGGTGAGCATTAAAGGAAGTTGTGACTGTAACCTTGTTTTTGTGTTTTATTTCTATTTGATTATTAATTATTATTTAGATTAAAGCAGTTCAGTAGTATAGTACATATCACCTAGATATAATAAAATATAAAAACAACACTGTGGAGAAATAAAAATGAAATATTATTACACATTATAGTGTCATTTTAAGAACCAAATTTGGAGTAAAATTAACTATAAAGTGTAATCATAATACTCTGAACAGTGTAAACAAACCTCGGTGTTAAATATTTTTACACATTTCATTGTTAATTTTGACATTGAATTGAGTATAATTAACACTGAAAATTTGACACTGGCCATAGAGTAAATTTTACTCTATTTTTGAGTGGGACCAAATGTTATCTGAAACAGAGTTAAATTCAACTCTATAAGAGTTAAATTGACACTTTGTTTTTTACTGTGTTGTTTCTTTATTTTTGTAAAGTAATTCATTTTACAATATACAAAGTAAAAAAAAAAAAAAAAACTGTCACAGTGAACAAATAAAGGATAAGTCTTGTTCAGAGACATGTTCATGAAAATGTAGTCACTACATACCCATACTCATGTCCGCGGAAAGCTGGGTGAAGTTCACAAAGCTTCGAATTCGAACAGATATGATGCTGTCTCCTAAACCACTGAGGTAGATGGGGACAAAACGAGAAAGAGAACTTGAAAATGGCTGGTACAGCTCGTCTGGTGTAATTCAAATTTGTTAGATGCCCTGAGATCCCAGCTTGATTTGCAAAGAAGTTATACACCAGTCTTAAAGCTGAGGTCTTCCGTAATGCTGCCAAGCTTTTAAAAGCATCTGAAGTAGGGCTGTAACGACACACGTATTGAAACTGAAATCGCGACACTCGCGACACTCAGATCCACGAACTTGTCTCGCGGTGTGAAAGGGCAGAGTCGCGACGCAACTTCCAGTCCAAATCCAGCCCTATGAGCTATAAGTAGCCCCTTTCACACAGGAGAAGACGTACTATCAACACAGCGGTGGTTCACCAGTTCTCCGCCATTGGTCGTTCACATGTTGTACCGAACCGTGGGTCAAAACCGTGATACAAACTGAACCGTGAGTTTGCTGTGTGAGCAGTGTGTGCACACACATGATTTTTGCCAAGGGTGTAAATAACATCTTTTCAAATCTTTTGTTTCAATTGTTTTGTGGACTACGACACATTGCTTGACTTTCCATCAGCCTGGGGGGTTAGTAGATAATGACTGAGCATTAATTGCTGGGTTAACTTGTCCTAAAGCCGTGTTTTAAATCATTTGGTTTTAATATCCTACGCATTTAGTTAAAAAGGTATTGGTTTACAGTTTGTAACACATTCAGGGCTTCATCACGTGTGCATGTACATGGTCTGAGCCATTTTAAATCATTTAACAAAGACCAAACACAGTCAGTGGTGAAAAAAAATGAATGAATCATGTGCGTAGAAAATTATACATGCAGTTTCAGCACAGATTTGTGGAAACACACTGTAAATAAGGGAGTGTATCCGTTTCCTTACAACCATGTGAGAGCAACGACTAAAAAGCTTTGTCTGAACTGCCTCCTGTGTAGACAAGTGTAAGTGTAAACATTTCAAGGCTTCACACTGTCAAAACCTTCGATTTAGTTTTGCTGTTGGTGCGCATTAGTGACATTTAAGGCACTGTCAACGCAGGCTGAGGGGAAGTCAGACAGGCCGGCGGATAGCTCTGTATGTGGAAACACTACCTGTCTGCAAGGTCAGAGAGGAGCACACAAACAACTTGGAATTTCTATGCAGTGTCTGGGGTAGGTTTGTGTCACGCTGTCGGACTCAACTGTGTAAACAAACTGTTGCAGTGTTTTCAACAACATTTGACCAATTTATTTTCTCTCTTTGAAATAATACAAAACGGAACTTTTGAACAAATATCTGTTTCAAACCATGGACCTGTTACTGCTCGACACAGCCCTCGAGGTGGAGCCGCATTCATTCCTATGTAAGCTGCTCAGTGGCACATTAAGCCAAAAACGCTCAGCTTCTGGCCGGGGCTCTTCCGCATAGCTTCCGCATTGTGCGGCCCACAGAGCACGCACACTAGAGACTTCTGCAGACTGAGCCATCTAACTTCCTGGCCTGGCACATAGTGGCTTGTTTCAAAGAGGGCGCCCTCCTCCGAGGAACGAACATATTGTTCAAAAAAGCAAGCAGGTCATTATTTTTGTTGTCAGGTGGTGGTGGTGGTGCCGGGGATGGTGGACAGTTTTAAGGAAGAGTCCACTTTGTAAAACGAGCGGAGAGTAATATTAATACGATACAGTGCAGAAACATCCCTGACATAATGTAGCGTGAGTTACGTTAATCTTGTTGTGTTTGGAGCAGAAGTTATAAAAGTAACGTAGTGAATGGAGCCCAGTGACATTTATTTCTAAACATAACCAAACTGTAAGTAAGTTACTAAGCTACTAAGTAACTCCACTAAAGTGTCTCTTTGGGTCACTTTAGCCGGTCCCAAGCCCGGATAAAGGAGGGGGGTTGGAATTGTGACAGAAGAAAATTAATTTGTAGTTCTAAACATATTTAGGGTTGTCTTTTACTCACTTAATGTTATTCCTCTCTCCTACAGCTTTCATTACAATTATAGGCATCATTAAGTGACTTCTAGCCACTTTTAGGACAGCCAATAGCCACTGTCCTCACTGAGGAGTCGGCAACGCTGTGTGTCTGCATTTGTGTCCTCACCATTTTGCTATTGTGACAATGCTTCCTACCTACTGTGCCTCAGCCCAACATGACTGGAGAGAGAAATCCTCCCACACTGCAATGAAATTATAATATTGGTATTAAAACAACATTCAAGGGATGTAGTCTGAATTTAATGCAACACAAAATGTGATTAACTCAGAAATATCTATTGTAGCCTCAGTATGAAAATGAGATTTCAGTTTTCGTTACGCTGAAAATAAAAACAGGTGAATCGTGTCATCAGCATGCTGGAATTATTGTAACTCTACTACAATAGCTTGGTTTGAAAAACATTGCTCAAAGGCAGCTGAAGTGCTGATACTAAGCAATAAACTAGTGGCATGCGAGTTGAAAGAGACTGACTCCACTTAACTCAGGTGCATCAGTGTGAGCACCCATGGTCGATCCTCAGGATCGTTGCCGGCTCACCTCTTAATCACCAGGAGCAGTCATCTTTTCCAGCCTTTACATTTACACTTTTGACCTGTGTGGGTTTTTTTCGCTGACAACCCTGGGAATAAAGCGTTTGCATCTTTCAGTCAAGCTTTTCTTCACAACCCTCAACTTTTCATCTTTTGCTGAGCTTTGTATGGAGTGTGAAAGGGATTTCAAATAGTCAGCATCCTTCAGGTACCTCCTACATATTTAATATTCTCTTGTAGAAGAATCATCCATCTGCGATTACTGAGAATCAAACTAAAGACCACATAGCACATTTATGTAAATCTAAATCAGAGACTGAAAATCACGATGAATTAATTTACAATTAGGTTTATGTTAAACACATTGTCTCTGACTTGAATGAGTCAAATGTTTCTGCAAATTAATCCTTTTGGGGTAGTTATAGTCAACACATTCTCAGTGAGTTCAGAGAGTTCTGGTGGATTGATCTGGTTCTTACATTAATGTAAATTTTAGGCAGTGTAGGTGGCAAACTGGGAGGTGGAGGTGGAAGTTTTGAGTTAGACAGGAGGAAGTGTAGGTTCTTGAGTAAGTGGGATTGATCCTTGACTCTTGTTGGACTTCAGCTCAGGCAATTACTCCACACTGTTCATTTGCAGTTATGAACAGGTTTTATTGAAAAAGTTCACACAATGTAATTTTATACCAAGGGATTTCACTCCCACTCAGTCTCTCTCTTTTTCACTATTCCTCCCACTCCTGTATTTTATTTCAAATACCAGATGAAACTGACCAACATATAGTTTCCTTAATTACAGATTAAAGTTGCATTTTCTGCAATCCCCAGACTTCCTCAAAGAAATCATACAATTTGGGGAGTCGTCTCTTTGTGAAGCGACAAATTCTTGATTATTTTTGCGTGAACATGCGGCAAATGTTAAACATTACTTCTTCCTTTGTACAAATCACACCCTCCAGGAAATACACAACACTGTGGCTAAAATGCAGAAAAGCAAATATATATGCCTATACAAATAAATGCGGTAGAATATATAAGCCTGTGTAACAGCTTGTGAACAGGTCTAGAGGAGAGTGTTTTCCCCAAACTGTTTCCCGAGAAAAGGCCACGGCCAGGTTTATGCCTAATAAATGAGTCCCATCACAAACTGACACCATGTTCGCAGCACCTCGTCGATGCGGCCAACCGGCATTTTCTCATCTCTGACTGCCACTGAGGGAAATGTTCTGGTGTAGCGTGCCGAAACTCTTTCAGGTTTCCCGGAAGCTCAAAGCTCCCTTTGGATCTGTCCCAGTTTGTTGCAACACACCGAGCCCAGTATTTGTCTTGTGGTGTAACAAATCAGAAAAGCAAGCATCTGTAGTGATCAGTGTGGCCCCTGGCTGATTCGAAGGAGAGCTGAGTGGTCCCCTGGTCTGGCCTCGCACATGTCTATGTCCGGGTGCTGCTGGGAAAAACTGATGAAAATGACTGATGAAAATGACTGCTGATAGAGAGGCCCGTTGGAAAACTTGAAGCTGTGGGTCGCGTCGGTGTTGAGGTGAGTCTGGGGGTGAACAGGGATTTTTCTTGAGCCACCCAAAGTTCTTTGACCTCTTCCTCGTGTTCTCGACTCTCCCGCCTCAAGGCTGCCGTCTGCACTCCCAATGCCTCTGCATGCCTTGTCTCTGTGACAGATTTTATTTTAGCAGCCTGAGTTTAACCTTGAGACTTTGACATCTACAAACCAAACATTGTCACTTATCATATTAACCTAATTAAAAAAGACTTTCAATGATAGGCCTTTCCCCTCATCAGTCACATTAAATAAATTGACACAGAGTCGACAGGGACGGAAAGATTAGCGATCGCGAGCTTGTCTTGGTCTTCAAGTATATAAGAATCAGGCTTAAGGTGACGGGGATGTGAAGTTCATGAATGATTTATGGAGTTTGCTTTAATTTGATGGGAGGTGGGGGTGGCTCATAAATAATCAGAGCCAGAGACAATTGCTGTAGGCGTAAATACTGCACATATGCTTCCCGTCTTTACCAAGTGATGATATTCATATAAAATGTTAAACACTTTTTTGTCTTTCAATGTCAAACAACAGTGTGTAAATTAATGGTTGAGATAAACTGGGAAGTATCAAGGGAACAACATGGAGCAACATGTCGACTTAAGGGAAGTTGGTTTATGTCATTTAGGGTCACTATGCTTGCAGTCTCTCTTCTCAGAGACTTGAGAGTACTGTGTTGTCACTGAGTTATGGATTTTACTGACCTTTTGAGATTGTTTCCACTAAGGTATTATTGACTTAATAGGGATTTTGCCATGATAATATTACTTTTTCAGTTTGACTTAATCTACGAGTGGACCAAAATGTGAGACACGCAGAGGTCTGATGCAAAACTAAAGCTGTAGTTTTTCCACTAATGAGACGTACACAGAAAAGTGGCGGGACAACAGAGGGAGAGGCAGTTGGAAGTGATGATTTGCTTTGAACATGAAACAGAAAATCTTTGCAAAACAATATATTTTTTAAAAGGCAAACATTTTGTGATGATGGAGAACTGTTAAGAGCACTGAGCACCAGGACCATTTCTACTTCTAGCCACAATGTGATTTATACCACACTGTAAATTTGATGATTACAAAGTTGATTTTGCTTGAAAAAAAAAGTCGTACAACCTCAGAACTACAGACTATTGAATTTAAGTTGTACAAGCCAAAATGTTTCAACAATTCAAAATGACCAGTCTACTTTACTCATTCATTTTAAAGTAGTTGCTTTCTTTGATTTTATTTTATTTTATTTTTTGACTAAAGTCACTAAGTATCTGACTAGGGAAACACTGTCTTTCCAGTGCTCTCACCCAAAAACTTCCCCATAGCTTCCAGCTGTCCAGAAGTACAGCTTCATGTGCAGAGAATAAAAACTAATGTAGGATAGCTGTTGATATTGGATCCATTAGAAACAGAGGGAGACCACTTGGATCAAGACCACTGGCGCACAATCACTTGGCCAAATGTAATTACTTCTGAGAGCTTCATTAAATTCCTAGTGTGAGAGTTGTCATTATGAAAGTATCAATAGAGTGCATCATTTAGGAGGAAGGGTATTTTATTCTCATTTATCATAATTGTGTAATTCCATGATACTGTAGATATGATTACTCACCCAGTCAGGAGGCTGGGTTGTAATGAATAACTCACTGTTTGCCAAATTGAAAAAATAATTTAATTTCGTACATTTAATGTGGGAGAGGAGAGAGACAGTGGACTGAAATAGGCCCTCTCATATAGTTGCCAATTTCATGGGGCAACACTGTCCAGAGAGGACAGAGGACAAGCTTCAATTCCAGTTGTTGAAAAAAAAAAAAAAAATCTGAGCTGCTCATACTCCACTGGAAATAGTGGGTATGACATAAAACAATTTCAAAATTTGAGGACAAAAGACACTCACAGTACTTCGAAGTGTCTGTATGTTTGAAAAGTTACTATCAGGAAAAATGTGATGGCCAACTGTTGATAGTTTTTAGGGAAAACTTGATCTAATGTATTGCTTTTAGAATCAAACTACATTTATTTTTTCAACATTTTTGATTGCAGCCATAATAATTGTGAGACAGCGGTGTGTAATGCAAAGATGGACAAACAGGCCTTGACCTTCCTGTGAGGTCCCCAACATTGTGACTTCGAAGGAGGACTGTTGGTCCAACAGGAGGTCCAGGCTCTATGCATGTGTACGTTTTACATTTGTAATAATTATTAAATCTTTATTGTAGTGGAATTCCTAATAATACATGTACCATTCAATAAAGCTTAAATTGACTGTGAAACTCAGAATTACTCTTATTTTACAGGCTGGAGGAAATCCAGACCTGAACCCTTTGTCCTACTTCTGGGAGATGAGAAGAACCACTCTCAGGCTTTGACTGATGGGTAAGAAGTGTATTTATGACATTAAATATACAAGGTAATGTTCCTCAGTGCGGGAATTCGGAAGTCGGCTGCCTGGCACTGAGTCTCCTGCCAAAAGATTTCTGAGAAAGTCCCTTGGTGCTATTCCTGCTGTTTCAAAGCCATCAAAGTTTATTAAAATCTGGGTTTAATTTTGACTTATTTACTACTTTTTGAAAGGGGGATGTATCTAAAGCATGGTTAAGGGGGCAGCAGAACAGACTTCGTAGAGGTCAGAATGGATTGAGCGTGTGAAGTGTGTAATCTGTGTGTCATTCGCAGCACATCCTCATACCTAAAGAGCTGAGGGTCGATTTTCAGCATCACCCGCAACAAACCTAAAATCATCAGCCAGAAGACCCAAGAGAGGTCTTCTGGCTGATGGCTGCAGTTGGGTGTTCCAACAGGACAGTGATCGCAAACACACATCAGTAGTTGTAAAGGAATGGCTAAAGGTTTCGGAACGGTCTTCACATGTTCTCGCTGAAGTTCAAGCCAGGACTTGTGGGGCTGTGCTGAAGAAACAAGTCTGTGCCAGGAAGCCAAAAACTGGACGGTTATCAGAAGCACCTAACTGATGTGAAAATGGGCGAGGGACCAAATATTAGAATTACTGTATCTACATTGTTGAGCCAGCTGATTGGCTCACATTTCCAGTAATAATTTCATTACTGAACCAAACTTAATGAATGTTTTCATAATCATGGCTTATAGCTCATAAAAAAATCCAGCATCTCAAAACATAAGAAAATTACATAAGACCAATCAAAAAAAGGAGTTACAGAAATATCGACCCTCTGAAAAGTATGTTCAATTATGCACTCAATACTTGGTCGGGGCTCCTTTTGCACGAACTACTGCACCATTGCGGTGTGGCATGGATGCGATCAGTGGCACTGCTGATGTGTTATAGAAGCTCCATACTGTACTGGAAATGCGGATTTCTTTTCCATCAGGACTAGTAACTGGTTTGCTGCCACCACTGGTATGCACCTGTACATTTATACAGAGGAATAATAGCTACGTTGAAGTCCAGCACGTGTAGTTATGATGCAATTTCTAATCCCTGTCATGCCACAGTTATAAAGGTAATCTTTCTTTCATCTAATGCTCCGTGTCACTGCTAATAAACTTTGCTCTTGCAGACTGAAGAAACATGATGTTCTATGTAGGAGATGATGACACTCTTTAGTAAGGTAGGAAATGCGTTCTTCCCTGCCACAGGAAACGAAGGTGACAGTGACAGTATTTGTATTCAATCAGCTGCCAGTAGCCTTTCAATTAGTCAGACTGGTGGGTCAGGAACTGATGGAAGCATAACAACAAAGTCAAACGTGCCCGTAATAGAAACGGCCGAGCACAAAGCTGCATATAAATCTATGTTAAGCCGCTCTGGCTATTTCCACGACGGCATTTATAAGACAGGGGGGTGAAATTGAGATCATAAGTGGTAACGAATGCAGAGGATGTAGCGTCGACAAACGTCATTGAGGACAACAACACTGGCTGTAGGGAAAGAGTATGAAAGGCATCAGAGGTGATGTGAGGATTTAGAAACCATTTACTGTATGTACTGAACTGATGGCATGTTTACCAGCTAAATCAAACAGGAAATGGAAAAAAGAGAGGAGATAAGAGAGATATATTATATGTATATGTAATATATGACCAGCTATCTCCAGTAATATTCAGCCTATGAACAGACTTCCACTGACAGCGTGTGTGACAGCTGCGTGAATCTAAAGCTGCACCACCGCCCTTGGTTAAATAAAAACGCTGGGATGTTCAAAACGATTAACCACAATAAGTATGACTGATTGTACAAGGATATGAAGTTGCGTTTCTGAGTTGCCCAGTCATCGGAGAAAGTGGAAAGGAAGGAATCACAGAGAAATTGGAAAACTTCAGGGCAGACTTGAGAGAGTTTCATTGACCTGAGTGCTAACGGAAATGGACTTAAACAAAAGCATAAAGACTCCCAAGAACAGGCTGAGGAGGTGGAGAAACAGCTAGAAATGTGTGAAGAAATAGAGATAACCCTCCAAGAGCTAAAATGGTCAAAAAGATAGATTACAGCTACAAAATGTGAAAAGGATATCTAATGTGAAGACAGTATTTAATGGAATGTGGCTGCTTTATGTCAGGCCTCTAGCTGAGGGGAATAAAGCAAGACCAGTTATAGATTACTTGAGCACATCGCTTCACTCAATAATACAGGAGCTTGACCAGGCTTGTTGGGCGAATTCCCTTTAAATTAGGGAAGAAGTGAGAGAAGGGACCCCGTCTCAACTATTGTAAGTGTAATTTATAGTTGACCACCAAAAGCCTTTCATGTCTCAACAAAAATGAGAGAAGCATTAATCTTTTCCTGCTAACGCTAAATTGCAAAATTACTACCTAGTAAGGTGCTGCATTAGATGTAATCACTCTCAAAATTGATCTAAAGCTCTGATTGTTCCCCTTTCCCCCTTTTCTTTTCTGTGTACTGTGTAAAAAAAACAAAAAAACAACAACTTCATAATGATTCAGCCTCTTTTAACTTGCGACCAACCATCAGCAAACATATGAGTTGACTGTTGACTTTATGAGAAGGCAGGAGAGAAGCTACCTCCCCGTCAGGATCAAGAATGCCCTGGTAGAGAGGTGGCATTACTTACAGTCTGATCTGGCCACTGACCCCTTGATAAAGATGGGGCACCCATGCTTTTATCTCGCTTTTAGATGTCTGAGAAACGTCAAGCTGCACTCCAAATTCCAAGGAACAGTTATGCACCATTGAAAGTATCTCAACAGGAAGAATCAACATTTGGATTGGAAGTGGCACCCAGCAAGGCTTCGAGGCCCAAAAAAGCATGGTTCAGTCAGTATAAAGGAAAGCAGAGAAAATCTGCCAGGACTCCTACCACTATAACAATGGTCTCTCAACACAACTGTGGTCTGGAAAAGAAAAGGCCTGAGGACCAGATAGAGGCTTAAGAGGAGTGTCCTGCCTCAGGCCACCAGAATTTGTGTCTAGTACCATGGTGACACTTTGGGTCAGAACGTGAAAATACTGCACACCTGCTTTATGCTCAGCTTTACCTTGAAAAATGAAGGAACCAATTTTTGCTTCCCTAATGCCATGAGCACCTGCATCTGTATGAACTAGTTTAAATATAAACTGTTCATCAGATCTACTTTAGTCTCAGCAGGTTAGTTGCCGAGGACCAAGATAGTGCAGTGTCAAATGCTGTGCAATATTTGTAATAACACCGAAGCTAGGCTCACTTGTGATCTCTCTAATGTGATCTCATGGGGAAGCAGACGTAAACAAAATGGAGATAAGCGTGATGCAGCAACTTGCTACAATAATGTGTTAAACACTTACTGTTACTTGGCAGCAATGTCTGCTGTTCAGCGATGCCTCTCTCTAATTGTTGTGTTCCAGCTGGGAAAGTGATAATCTCATCATTCTGATTTTGTATTGTAAAGATAAATTTATATATAAAATATAAAAGTACATTGCAAAAAAAATATGACATTTTTGACAAGTATTTCTCATGTTATAATGGCTCTTTTCTACAACGGGACTATTAGTCTACTCCTTTATATATTTTTTTATAATACTTGATATGTTCGTTCTTTGCACATCTGAGGAGAACAAAACTTGACATTTCACTGCAGTGTACTGGCATAATTTTGTTGTGAAATTTTCCACTTTTCCAACTACAACTGCACAAGGGTTAACTGTGGTGTCCCAAAATACAGCAGATTTGTTTTCCCACCTATAAAAACTTTGCTAAACTATTTTATGTGGCAATATGGTACCCATTTGAGTGTGTCAGCTGGATGGGGGGCAAAGATTGTGTGATTGGATTAGGCTGGGAACCGATGATTAGAGCAACCAGTCTTTGAAACCATTATACATCACACACCCAGCGAGCCAAATTGTTGCAGCAGTGGGCTCAAAAATTGTGTGCTGTGTCACCAGCTTGAGATGAAACTAATGATTCCTGTAGGCACATTTAACTGCTGCAGCAGTCGGGGAAAAAAAGAGGTATTGGTGAAAGTAAAAGCAGTAACACTTCACTTTGAGTTACTAAGAGCATAGAGAGCCAACTCCAGGCAGACTTGCATCCTGTTTACTGTACAAGAAGTCCTTTCTGGAGACGGCAAAAGAGATTTATGAATTTATAGGGGTTTAATGGACTATAAAGTAGGCTTCATGTAGGCCAAACACAAAGTATAAAGCTGCAATCATGACAAGATCTCAGGGTTTTGTGTTTTTGTCAAATTACACATAAAATACCAACCGACAAGTAGAAATTTCTCAGGAAAAAACACAACAAATTCAGAGAAGAGATGAATAATGATTCCACTATGAATTAAATTATTATTCAATACATATGACAGGAAAACTTACAAACATGACATACAGTACAAAGTCCTCCCTTCAAGTTCATGAATTGTGGGTGAAGTGTACTGGATGTTGGTATTCAACATATTTGCCTGCAAAAAAAATCCTAATCAAACAGAATATGTTGCTAGTTAATGTTCATGAGCCATTTATAGAAGTGTTGTCTGTTCCGACACTTCATTATGAAGGACATCATTCGTCTGCGCCCTCCAAAAACAAATCACTTTTGCAAATGAATCTGTTTTTTGATGTGACAACACTAGTTTGGTTATGGTGGTTAAAAAAATGAGGCTAAGGCTACTGAATGATGGTCATGGTGAAAAGAGAACAAGGCTGAAAACAGAAGGAAAACATTTTAAATTGTCTTCAAATTGTTTAGTCATGTGGCGATAATATGGCACACAATGTAACGGATGTAGAATAGTGACACCACTGGCATTTACATTGGTCCCCTATAAACTTTTCCATCATGTTTGTACAGGTGGTTGTGTTCTTGCCAATGTGTGCTGGCTGGCCAAACCGACGCCAAGCAAATAAACATGCTTGGCATTTAGTCTGAACCTTAGCATCCAGCCTGTCCTCATCAGAAAAAAACTACTTTGAAACTACAGAGTGTGAAGGCAGCCCATTATGAATTATTATTACAGATGTGGTATCAAGTGCAACAAAGACAGCGTAGAGATGCAGTCGGGTGGATTCAAGAAACACAGGACTCTGATCCAGGAAACCGCTGTTCATGACCATGCATAATGTACATACGTAAGTGTAAGGAATGTCCTTGTCTTGACCCAGACCGTCCTCTCTTCATGCCAGGCCTAACCAAACTGTGACTGGGAATGGTAAACTCTGTTGTTTCGTTTCCTCAACGCATTTATGTATGACAATGTGTTGATGAAATCCTGGCAGAAATATTAAAGATCCTATTTGTGAAAAAAGGTTGATTTTCGAATGCCATTCCCAACTCGTCAGATGTTTGTAACAATTGCAGGACGGGTCAGTCACCATCCCAATGTGACAGTATTTGATGAGTTGGGAATAAGCCTATAAAGGACCGTCCTGTGCTAAGGGGTGAATTTTACCAATGTGTCATGGCCCAACTCAGAACACTGATGGTTGCACCACTTTTATCAAAGCAATGAAGTATTATCAGGATGGAGCTGGCCATGACGCAAAGGAAAAGGCTGTCCCAGGATGTCCCAGTGGGAGATGCAACCATGTGGCGTCACCGGGGTTGTGAAGGAAAATACAAAGCATATTTGATGATCACAACCAAACTCCATGTTAGAGATGATGAAACCCTCTTGAAAGCAGGATGCAGTCCCTTTCCTGTTGCAGTCAAACTGGAGACAGTCAAAACCAAGGTGACAGTGGCTGGCTGCAGATTAAATCTGTCACTAACTGGCTTTTATCTCAACTCTCAGTGGTCCAGTGACGAAAACCGGTCTCAACGTTCTCCCTGTTTTCATTCTTCTGTCCGCCCTGTTTGTGTTTCTCTTCAATCCCATGCTCCCCTTTTCTTGATCTTTCCAGTTTACTCCATGTTCTCACACTCTCTCCATCCCCTTTTCTTCTTTATCATTTGTCATATTGCTGCCTCTTTTCTTTTACCTTTTCTTCTTCCCTTTCACCCTCTGTTTTTGGCACTCCTCTCTTAGTGTCTTTCTTTTCAATCCTCTTTTACCTTCTTTGACCCTTTCTCTCTTGCTCTTCTAGAATCCTCGTCTCAGCTTTTTCTTTCTCAGCACTCTCTTTCCACTCTCTCCTTTCGTTCCTTCGACCCCTTTTTCTTCCTTTACACATCCTGTACCTTCCCTCTCTTTCCGTGCACTCTTCCTTTCACTCATTTTATGAACTTTTCATCATCTTTTTCACGTTTTACTTGAAATGGATGGAAATGCACTTACTGTCTCCTCCTCCCTTTCCCGCTCTGCTCTTTTTCGGTCTCATCCCTTTCATCCTTCCTCTCTCTCCTCTCTTTCTACTCCTTGTTTCATTTCCTCCATCTATCAGGCTCCAGATCAAACAGCCTAACTGCACCAATCCTTTACACAATCTACTCTGTCACTCTCTCGGACTTGCTCGCCCTCCTCAGGCACTGAGTTTGTTCACAAGAGCGGGGACATGATGTCATTTAATGACACAACAAGATTGGACAGTGCACACATCCTCCTAATTTTTGTGTGTGTATGTGAATGTGTAGTTTTGTAGAGGAGTATGCATGCTGTTGCCTTTGTGAGTGAGTGAGTGAGTGAGACGCTTCCAGCAATTTCAGCAAAGGTTAATGGAGAACAGCTTTGCACCTTCTTTCTGCACAGCAGAAGGAAAAAAGAGAGAAAGAAGGCAGAGACGGAGCAGCTGCAGGATACCCAAAGAAAAAAAAAGATTGAAGGATTAAAAAGAAAGAGAAGAAAGAAAATCAAATGCAAGTTTAAATAGATGGCCCATTAATCTTCTCCTGGTGGCAGCCAACCATCTGCGTGTGTGCTTGTTTATCAAACAGGTAGGCTAATTATGCCGCAGCGAAGGCATACAGTCTATCTCAGGTACAACTTAATATCACAGTCACAGATACTTGGTGCTTTGAGCTTTTTATCATAATGTATGGTCTGTCTTTAAAAAAGAAATTAAGCTCAGAGGTGACAATTGGGAGAAAAAGATCTCAAAATATTGTTTGTTTTTTAATTGCTGCTAAAAAGGAAACATTCCAAATCCCCAAAATACATATTGGTGATGTACATTTCTGTAAAACTGCAAAAGTTAGGACGTTTCGACATGTTGCAACTTTGTTTCTTCAGGTACAATTGTAAATGTTTCTTTTGTCACAACACCTTGCTTATGTTCTTGTTAAGTTCGGGCAAAAAAACACTTTGCTAGAGTTAGGCAGACATATTGTTTTGGCTTAAAGTAACTGTTTTGGGAAACCCTAACCCTCACAAGAATATTTGGTTCATGTTGCCACAAACTTGGCTGGAAATTGTCCCCAGGTCTCCATTAAAATATCCAGTGGTGTCCCACTTACAAATATTGAAACTCGAACTGTGGCTACTAGGCTGCCTCAATCATGTGTCAATGTATCTGTGGTTTGCAGACATGTTAACACTATATTCTGGAAGCTAGGAATCTGAGCACCTTGATCATATTTTGATCATATCTGATATCTGATGTTTGTGAGTCTCATTGACCTTCATTTATTGCTTCATTAGCACAACATTGTAACTCAGTCAGTTTCCATTAGGATCCACCGCTTACAAAATTGCGCCAGGTTGCCTGAGGAGAGTTTAATAGCAATCAAATTATGAGTTGATTACAGTCCCTGAATAAAAGCCGACCATGGTATCAATATTTATGCTTCATGAAACACTTAAATAACATAGTAAATAAATAATGACACACTACACTTCAGCCCATTCCAGTGAAGTGACTGTAGTGTCTGATATGATCTCACCTGTCACCACAATCAGTCAAGTGTGCTCATATAAAAACTGATGATGATAATTTGCTTGGAAAATGTTGTTGTAAACAAGAGATTGTCAAAGGTACATATTGAAGCTGTTAAGTAAGCCTGTTTCTCATTTCTCATTTTCAAGCATCACCTGTTAGTTAAATTAACCATCCATGCAGCTGTTTTGTGTCTACTGCTGCCTAATTTTAGTTACCTCTTTTTAATGCTTGTGTAATTAATTTCAATAGCACGCTTTGATAGATAATACAGTGAAGTGCCTTTTTATTAGGAGCAACAGTCTGTATTCTGCTCACCAGACCCCTGTTTTTGCCAGTCATAGCTGGTGCACCATCTATCACGAACAGGTTGACTTTATCCAAGGACAATCTTTTTAAAAAAGTCCTCCAGTCTTCCAAAGATACTGATACTGATGCTGTCTTCCAGCAATGCCAGCAGCTCCTCTCAGAAATCTTTGCCATCAAAATATCTGACAAAAACACACAACTGTGAAATATCAGTGGTCAGTGGACTCATCAATAGTCACCCTTTGCCATGACGTGGACACGACGTGCGGCAGTTGAAGCAGACAGAGGTATCTGTTTTACAGTTGTAATAATTCTGTCCATGGATTTGTCGGAGGCAAGTTCCTCCAGAACACTAAGTTTATTTCGGAAACATTTCTTAACGCCCCCCCTTACGTAAAATGGTTCGGTCCTCCCATCAATCAACTGAACTGCTGCATGGTGCGGTGTGTCAGTCAGTAAGGAGACGGAGAGAAGGCAAAATGCCTCAGAAGTCGGGTAGCCATAAAAGGAAAGACAAAAAGATTAGGCAGGAGAGAGAAGCAAAGGGGCGTCAGTATGTCACCCAGTTTTTCCAAAAACAAGGTGGGTTTGGTTCATGTGGTGGAAAGTTCTGGAACACATTAGTCTGTTGTTTATCTTAACCTTGTGGTTTTTAAGCTAGTGAGGTGTCTGCACAGTCACACATTCAGAGATATGCTTTAATAGTGATAGTTGCTTTCCCTAACTGTGAGGCAAGAAAGGTGGCCAATGCGATGTTTACATATCTAGGGGCCCCGGAGCAATTAAACAGTTCACTGTGTGTGTGCGTTAAAGTTTAGCTGGAGGACAAGATCCATATAGAGCAATAAAGCTGAATCTATCTCCCATACTAGTTGTTTAGAGCGGTCTTAAGACATACATTTCCATATAAGCATAATGAGACAATCCGGTCCGTTTTAGGCTGCAAGTTCCAAGAAGTGACCTCAGCGGACGTTAGGTAATGTACAGGAAGAGGCAGACTAACTTCTCTTACTACCATTGAATAGATGGACCCTCAGTCCACCAAAGTGACCAATTGGAAGAAGTGGGACGATTCAAAGAATTAGACTTTAAAAAGGCCCGCACAAGCGGAGAAGTCAGCGGTGGTACTTTGTAGATTTTCCTAGATAGAGGGATTTTCTAATAGAGCAGAGGGCAAAGCATTGGGCAGAACTTTGTCATAAATTAGAGAAACCAAGGTAACGGCCGTGCCTGGACGGACACGGGCAATTGAGATCTGTTTTCAATAAAGAGTGCTCTATTATCCCCTAGCCTGCCTCCGCAGAATTCTTTTATCAACATACTACACACCGACATCTTGAACGAAGAAAGCCCAGAAACTACACTAGCTCACTTTTCTCCCCATATTAGCTCATATTATATTTTTATTATATTTCGGAAGAAAACTCTGGATTTTTAGATTTCACTGTTCACGTTTAGCAAGCTGCCCATATTTAATCAGTTGACCACCCCTCCTGTCAAAAATGATGCATGTTTGAACAGACACGTCAAGTGC
>CAEMYA010000062.1:55436-75271 GCA_903131615.1 Diplodus sargus
ACATAGTCTGTATTTATTTCAGAATGATTTAAATGGTTTAAAAAGCATCTAGCCTATAACTTTATTTTGTTTTGTTGAAATTTAGCTATCACTGAAACTGAACTATAAACTCACTGAAATACTATGTTTGGTCAGTAGTTTGGGACTCTCACCCCTTGCTTTGCAGAAAGTGACTGCTCTCAATCCAATAAGAGAAACGTTAGCAATATTAAATCGCAACGACCATAGAGCCTCATTTATGTATTTTTTTTCACCCCAACTCTAATTCCACCACGTACAGTTTTGGAGACAAATTATTATTATTATTATTTTTAATAGATTTTTTTAACAAAATATAAACGTATATAACAAACTCCATTGTATTCTTGAGTGTTCAGTGCTTCCCCTACCAAGTAACAGTCATGTTGTTCTTTTCACACATATAGGAAATTATAGTCAAAAATATCATTAAAATGCACAGTTTTATGTAAACAGCATACAAACATTTTTTATTTCATATAATTTGAATGTCCAGCCCCCAAATTCTGGCCCTCCGACAAATATAGTTGGTGACTCCTGCCCTATTGTATAAAGACAGCTCTCACTAAAGTTTGGTAGTTAGCTGTATGAATTGTGACCATGATGGTGCCATCCCTGAAATATGATTTTATTATTCAAACATGGGTTCGCCTTAAGCTTTTGGGTTTCTTTTATTCCATATTTTATGTATGTAAAATCTTGGCAAGGCTTACCCACCTAATCAATTTTACTCAACTTAAGATTTTTGTATAAATACATAATAAAACATCATCTTTATGTTTGTCTGACCTTGTCCCTTCAGGAAGCACTCTGTCCTTAAATTGACTATAGTTTTAACATGATCCCAACCAGTCATGTTCTTTTTTATTCCCGTGAAAGATTAAACAGAAAAGTGAAACTAAAACCCTGAACTTTCAAGTCTTTCAACTTTGAGTGATGCAGCAAAATTCTTTCTACTGCTTCAGATTGCATCATTTTGAAGGCCTTATCTACATCACTGCACAGATTTTGCTATAAATGTTACAGACAGTACCCCTCCTTTGTCCCCAGAAATCATTTCTGGTTTGCCTTCCACAGCTCATCTTCCAGCTCATTATCAGCTTAGCGACCGAAATTTGCCTGTGGATGACGTTATCAAGACATCTACCTCTGTTAGAAACTGTCATATCAAAACACTAAATTGGGCCAGAAATTCCCTTTAATATATTTTGAGCTGGCGTCAGCTCATCTATAACTCAGTTGAGATCCACGGTTGCGTCAGCCACTGTAACATATTACAGCATCACTTTGAGCCTCAATGCATTATTCAAATAAATAACTGCTTGAACTGAGGGCTGACCCTTTTATTTCACTCCTTTTATCTATAAATTACAAGCAAGATATTCTTTACTCATCAGTATATTACAAAGAGCAGCGCCTGGTTACACTAGCAGAGGAAGATGGCTTTGGTTTGGAGAAAACTGCATCTACCATGTACTTGTGGACTTCTGACTGTTCGGGAGGAATGGTGACATTTGGACAACATGTCAGTAAGTGCTTGTTGAGTTGTTTTTAACTGATCTGGTGGAATTCAGTCCTTGGCCAAAGAGACGTAAGATAAGCAACTTCTGCTCTAGTGGTCATGTTGTGTGGGTCTTTAAAAGTGTTCTTTATATAATTTGGTTGTCCTAGTAGGTAGAGGATTCTCCTCGATTCCAGCTGGATGAGTTGTGTCAAACGTCGAGACACATAACCTGTACAGCTCTGAGACAGATCTTTGACCTTCTTGTCGAGAAAGTGAGAAGAGAAAGTTGTTCCTGTAGGGTTTATACAGTAGAACAGTATTGACTTTTGTGTGGTTCATAAATATTTTCCTGTTTCCAAAAGGTTTGTGGGTGAGAACAGCATTTGCCAGAGGTGAAATCACTCAATGAGTGGTTTGGTCAACTTATATTTTAAACGGATTTGCACCATCCCTGTAATAGCTTCAGGAGCCTGTCCTCATCAGAAAAATTAAAAAGCAGGTAAGGTGACAACCTATAGTGGCTGTGGAAAGAAGAAAGTGAGAAGAGGTACAATAAAGAGTGGACGATAGGGACCGACGGTCGGGTTAAGGGTTGCTTTCATTCAGGAGACCACTTTTCATTTGTTAAGCTAGATGCCAATGGTGAGTTCTTACACCTAAGCTGAAGTTCTATACCTTACCAAGTAGTTTTCTTGCCTAAACCCTAACCAAAATGTGACAGAACGAAGGAAGTCCGCCCCGTCTGTTGCCATTAATGCCACAACGGTCATGTTGCTTTTTGGGAGATGCTGAAAACTGACCTATTTTAGGCAAGAGGATGTGTTGGGTTTGTGGCATTCGAGGCCACATAACAACAAATCAAACACAATTCACTTTATGGAAATACCAGATATAGAATCTTCTAATATAATTTGTGTTTCAACATTTGTTCTTTATCTTTGTTTCAAAATAATTTGTTCTTTTACAGAGCAAAACCAGTCAAGTAGTTGGCTTGGTATTTTTTTTTTTTATATGGAAATAGAAAATGAGAAGAACGTGACTTGCACTAATGTCATTTAAAAAGTGTCTTAGCCCTAGGCTGTAAGACAGACAGTTTTGCTGTTTTAATCCACTTTTACCACTTACTATACCAACCCATCTCTCACTCATCTTCATCATGCAATCATGCTTGCAATAGAGAAGTATAACAAAACATTTCCTTAGCAACTTTCTCTAACAATTGCTGATAGCTTTCTTTACACACACGCTACTTATGTCTTTTTTGTGTGTCTTTAATTCCTCTTTTTATAATAATAATAATAATCATCCATTTCATTCCATTTTCAACCTCCATTTTTTTTCTCTTGTCAGAGTGCTGTGCTTATGCTTTGGTTAGGTTTGGGCACAAAATCCACTTGGTTAAGGAAAACATCATGCTTTGGCTTAAAATACCTCTGTTGATCACCACAAACAGGGGTAGAGATGCTCTTGTTTCTTGTTTTCATTGCCACAAATATCTCTAGAAATTTTAACATGTGGTTTGCAGAAACATTGACAACTAAGATTTTATGCACTGCACTCAATACACTACAAATGACTGCTGTCTAATAGAGGTTCACATGCACATATTT
The DNA here is from genome assembly GCA_903131615.1 of Diplodus sargus. Classification (NCBI taxonomy): domain Eukaryota; kingdom Metazoa; phylum Chordata; class Actinopteri; order Spariformes; family Sparidae; genus Diplodus; species Diplodus sargus. Next base: position 58,569 of record CAEMYA010000062.1, read on the forward strand.
TAATTTACAAGAAAAAAAATGAGAAAACATTTGTGAACGAGTCCCATGTGCGATGTGCTCCTGTTGACTTAACAACTGTTCAGCTGGTTCAGAGGGCTGCCGTTTTTTCTGCTTCATCAAGTGCTGTGCTTTTCCAATTAAAGGAGCCGATGTCAGAAAACTGTGTATATGAAAGAAGTATGTTGTCTCACCAGAGAGAAATGGAACTCAAGCCAACTTGGACTCTCATTCACTCAAACTCTTTGGTATCAGGATTGTAAGTGTTAAGGAAGTCTGAAAGCCTACAATCTAACAATGTTTGAGTTTCAGGGCAGAAACCTTGGGGATAGAATTTTGTGTAGAAGGTATAACAGCCACTGTGCCTTTAAGAAGATTTAGGGTTGATAATAATGTATGTCATGATGTTTATTGTCAGGTCAACTTCAGCACATTGATGACAATGCATCATGAAGTCCTTATGTGTTTTAATAAATGGGGGCCCGATAACGGAGAGATGCCTATCTCCCGCTGAAGCATGGTAGCTGTCTGAGATTCGTTTTGCCGAATATACAAAGGGGAGAGCTGTTAGCCTGCCGCGGAGGAGAATGGCACTTTAAGCTGTTTAATTGGATCAGTCAACAAAAGAATTGTTTACCATTGTGGAAGCTTAAGAAGATCTGAGAGGCTTGCGAGGCGGCCTATCAGGGCGGAGGCAGCGAGGAGGGAAACGAGGAGGGAGGGAGAGGTGAGAGGGAGACAGGTGTAACATCGCGGGGATGGGGGAGGGACTTTTTTTATTTATTTTTTTGAAAAGCTGTGATTAACAGGTAGAAGGAGAAAGAAAAACATATAAAGTATCGCTTGTACAGAAATGGTTAAAGAGAGAGATCAATGGGATGTGAGTGAATAGAATAAATATGATTGTTTCTTCCACTCAGAGTCCCCTCAGGCGAATTAGAGCCGGGCCTTGTGCAGAGAAACCTGACTGCCTCGCTTTGATCTCCTCTCTAATCAGATCGCAGCTCGGGGTTTAGGGAAAAGGCAGAACATTGTAGGGCCTCTTTTTTTCTTTGAAACCTCTGCGCCCGTGTGTATGTGTGTGTCAGTGTTTACATATATCTGTTTGTGTATGCATGTGGCGGGGGGTCATGTGTCCTATACAGGGATGCTTTGCAATGAATTTGGAGGGCCCCAGGAGTGCAACTGGGCCCTAAAGGCATGCAAATGAAAACATCGAATCAATAAGCTCTGCATTCTGATGGTAGTTGTTTGATTTCGATAGCCTCCACGGAAGTTTCTGTGACCACTCAAAACACCTCAGGCCAGACGCGTAAATATGCGGGTTTGCTACTAAATCTTCGGCCCAATGCACCAAACATTAACCTGGTCTGTGGTCCGACACTGTTCAGTTTGATGTCGTACGTACACGTCTAGCATCAGCATCAGGATACAGCGTGACTTCTCCAAACAAAGCAAAGCAACAAACAGGGCAATAAGCAATCTAGCATCAGTATGATACCTCATCTCAGTTCAGGATAACATTGTAGGGTAAGTATAAGGCTTTAAGAAACGTCCCAACTGAAGAAAGTTAGGATGGAGACCCAGGATAGACCCTGTCCTAAATTCATGACTGAACACTGATGTTAGCCTGTTTAAGAAGTTAACGCTGATGCTATTTGGTTGTAGAAGTCCACATTGATATTAGCCTGTTGACAAGGCACTATTTTCAGCCAGTTTGAGAAGCGAACACTGATGTTAGACTGTTGTAAAAAAGGGCAGCTGAGGTGTGTGCATGGGTCAAACCTGGGACTTTCCCTCCGGAGACTAGGGTTCGCATCCCATGTGTTTTTAGTTTGTATGATGCAATAGGTTAATGAAAGTAGATAACTCAGCGACATATTGAGCGTCATCAAGCAGGTTACGTAACCGACGACATTTACATTATGAGACTGAGCGTAATTATTTTAACCCAAAGTGTGATCTCTTCCTAAACCTAACCAAACTGCGGCCGACTATGTCACACATTAATAACAGTCCAAAAGTCATTATATGCCATAACATGTGGGCTGTTTATCGGCAAGCTTTATTTGAAAGTCAAACCAGACGCTGCATATTATGCATGTATCACTGCTAACTGACACTAGAGGAGGCAGCTAGAGCGTCATAGTTTGAAGCGTACAGGGCGTCTGACCAAGCTGCTGTATGTGATAAGTCGGGAGTGGGAACATGGTGAAATCTCAGTGTATGAATGTTTGTAAGACAGAAATTCAGTTGATCTGCATGTGTGTGGTTCTATCACATAAATCCACCAAACAATCAGCTGTAAATCGATTTAGGCACTCATATATTAAGTTGTGTGCATTTAGGAGGAATCATTCTCTACTTACTGACTCTCAAGATGAACACTAAGTGTGAGAAAAGAAATACGAAATATTACTTTTAAATCTCTGCAAAACAATGCCCAAACTTTCCGGGTCCCTTTGTCTTAACCGTATGCACCCTACTGTATTGTTTACTGTTATTTTAGGAAGAGGAGTGTGTTGCTCTGGTGTGGATACAGCGTGACTTCTCCAAACAAAGCAAAGCAACAAACAGGGCAACAAGAAAGTGACTTATTTGGTTACACGCTGCAGGAGTTTTGTCTGTTTGGGAAATGTAAACATAAATTCCCCCTGCGCTTCAACAGGGAGCTATGAAACTGCAGTGTCTGTCCCTCTGTGGTTTATCGATCCCCCAAAACTTGACCGGAGATTCAACTTCGGAATCGAGCTGTAGGAAAAATGACTGATTTTTATTCTGGGGTGAACTTTTGACAAAGTCAAAACACCTTACCCCAGTCATCAACTTTAATATCAGATGTTTGGCACATGACATGCTTGTATTACACCATTTCACTTGTCGGTTGTCTCGACTAGAAAGGTTCTGTTCAAGGCCCCCAAATCATATCAATGATGATGCAAGCACAGGCCAAGTGATGGCAAGACTCTTTACAGCCAGGCCTTTAATCACTCCCTGAGATTAAAAGATGGGAGACTTTGAAAGCAAACAGACTACAATTCTACTTTACAACAAGGAAAATAAGACATGAAACTCTATAAAGTTATAAAGTATTTTCAGAGTTCAGGATGAAATGTGGTGACGTGGCTGTACTCAGGAGCATTCAGTGTGTTTTTTTACCCAGTTTGAGAAAAACGCTTTTATGAAGCTTTAACATTCAATTAAATGGAGCAATCTTACTCAGCTGTGTTTTGTGATTTTCATGAATACCCCCTTTTATGTATCAGACTGCATGGGAGCCAATTGGTGAGAGCTTGTAAAATGTAAAAATTGTTATGTTTTACAATAATTAACACACAATGAAAATGACTCTGGCTGAGACATTTTGGTATCATTCGCCACATTAACCATACAAATATTAACATCAGAACACTTTACCAACTGATATGAATGTAATAAACCCAAATTAGCAAAACAAAAAAAAGGTGCTGAACCTGGACCCTACAGTAGCTGAAGATTGTAGAGAAGTTATGTATCTAAACAGCCTACGTCATTCAGCGTTGGCACAGAATGTGATTTATGCTTGAGTAACAGAGAGAAATAAGAATATGATTGAATCAGGCTCTTTATTAATTCTTAATCGAATGTTATATTTTGATCACATGTAGAGAGCTCCACATTCACATATGAATGGATCAAATCGACATAGAAAAATGCAAAACGGCTGTGCATGTGTGTACTGTGCACAAGTGGTGTATAGAGCTATAACTGATGATGTAGATCATAAGAGTGATCATAAGATCATAAGAGTGATTTATACATTTCCTATTTCACATGAACTCAGCACACACATACTCACACACACAGTAAATTGGTCCTCACCTCCTGCATAGAGTGAAACACACAGTGACAAACACACAAAGGGAGGGTTGTACGGTCATACACACGCGCACACACAATTGCACACACACACAGACACGGTCTATGTATCACTTTGTGACAAGGCCAATCTTTAAGCCTGACTCTTTTTGATAAGTCCATGATTGATCTGTGAGGGTCTATTTCCCGTCTTCACCTGTGATAAATCACTTTTACACTGTCAGTGTGTGTGTGTGTATGTGTGTGTTCTAAAGGTCTGTAAAAGTATTAGTGCCTCCGAAACAGTGAAAACCACAGTGTGCATTTCCAGATTTTGCTCATCTCCAGAATACGCAATATATATATATATATATAGAAAAATTAATATTACAATTTTCCATTTGTATGATACATTATCTGGTTATTGTTTTATTTCTGCATCATGCCGAAGATTTGCCTCAATTCCACAGAGGATGACAAGAAAACATTATTATGTATTTCTTCCCACTTTTCTCCTATGAAGGGTTACTGGAATCAGTCTGGAAGAAGAAAAGTACATTTGTTCAATACCAGAAATATATAAACCTCACCTGGGCTAACACTTGTTTTTACTCCCAACTCGTCAAATACAGCAGCTTGCTCAGTGGCCTTAAGCTCCAAACTATGATGCTCTACCTCCCCCTCTAGTGTCAGCTTTGCAGGTGAAAAGCTACACGGTCAAGTAAGCAATAATACATAATGTACAATGTATGATTACGCTTCTGAAATAGAGCAAAACAGTTACATATAATGTAAATTACAACTTTTGGACTGTTATTAACAACAGTCGTGGTTTGGTTAGGTTTAAGGAACCAAGGCTGCTTGGTTAGGTTTAGGAAAAGATGATATTTTGGGTTAAAATAACTACGCTCAGTCTTATAAGTGACATAACTCATGTCACATGACTTAAATTGTGTACGTTTGTGGTGTAACTTGCATACATTAACTTACTTACGTGACATACCTTAAAAATCTTCCTTGACTCTCAGTCACAACCCAGATGCGATCCACTGTATATCCCATCCAACCACCCCAACCACCAGCCGTGGCCATATGACAACGTTAATAACAGTGCAAAAGTTATTATGTCAGCCTCTACAGACTTTGAGGACTCTGGGGGTCAATACATCATCAAACTTCAGTGCTAGGGGCCACTGGCTGGGAATGAGAACTGCCTGACTGGGCACATAAAGATCTTTTGCTTTAAAGATATATCATAAACAACATAAATGTCAGTATGCATGTTAACATCCACATTGTATGTAGTTTTGTTTTAAATCATGTATCAATAGCTCATTTCTCCTTACTCTCAGCTAGCACACATCTCTTAACATATAAGTGTATTTACTATGAAAACATAAATCATGTAACCCATAACCCAAGTTTTATCATCTCTTTCTCTTCCTAATCTATCCGACTAACCCTGATACAAGCAAGTGAGGCTCTCTGTCAAACAAGCTGCACAGGAACTTCTGTCATTTCTACAGCTTTTGCTATTTGTCCGACTGATCTTGCTGTCAGCTTTCAATGGGTGCTTAATGCTTGTCTTGCTAATCTTTTGTAAATGTTTGCTGTCAAACAATAAGCCTCGCTGCGAGTGCTGTGAAAAATGCATGAAGTCTGACATACTGTGAACACATGAGTTGTGTGTTTTTGTCATGTGGGATGTTTTTCTCCACGGTGAACAGACATTTTTACATGTTTGCACAGCCAGTAAATCTAATTCGTTCACATCCATCCAATGACATGTTTATAAATCACACAACATAACAGTCACAGTTGCAAAAAAATGTGTCAAATGGTACATTTCTTGTGTGATGTTGGTACAACATAAATCCAAGTAATTAAAATTCTGAATATTCTTCTGCTTGGTTAATATTGTTGCTGTGTCCCCTTCCTTCTGCCTACCACCTGTTCTGATTTGATGAAATGATCAGAGATCCTCAACAAGCATATGTCCCGCTTCAACTATGATACAGTCTCTCCTCGCCAAGGCCTCAGTTACTATGCAGAACACAGAAGATATAGAACCACCAGCCACATATGGTGTTTCCTCTTCCGTCTTGCCTTCCTACCTCTCTAAATATGCAGAAGGAAAATATTACCCCCATGAAGCCACACACAAGTCTGCAGTTCTTTGCTTTATTTGCTTTAAGAATCACACGTTCATTCAGGAGACTGCTGTTCATGTCCAGTGTTGTTCTGTTTAGTTTATAAGATTGAGTGTGTTAGCCACTCCAGTGTACAGCTTGTATTGAATTGCATCGTCGGTACGTATGAATATGTTTGTGTTTTTTTTCATGTGCTGATGTTTTAAGTGGCACATTTTCCATTGTATGCTTATTAGAAACATATTTCACCTGAAATTTCCTTCTAGCATACTACGTCTGTTAGCCACGCTAGTTTTGGTTGATATGGTGCACAGATAAGATGTAAAATTGTTTATTTTATGATTTATGCATCTGAAGAAATGTAAAATTAATAATTTTAAGATTATTTAGTTTATTTTCCTTTTAGTTCCACCTTTGCTTCAGCAATAAACCTGGCAAAAATGATACCCAGAGTCTTGTTTGGAGTTAAGTGTTTACATGCTTGTCACCAGATGCATGGGACGCACTGAGGACAGAACAAGCGTGAAACCAGAAGTCAAGAGTGAGTTCTTTTAACTTACATAAGATAACAAAAGCCAAACCACAATGTTTTCCTAAACCTAACAAAGTAGTTTTAGTGAAGAAAAGCCTATTACCTTTACTATTACTGTCAAGAATCTGGCATTGATAACTTATGTGGGAAAAGACCAGCAGCCTAAGCTGACAAATAACAGTCCTAACATGTTACCTTCTTACCTAATGTGAAACACAACCACAACCAGCCTGCTTTTTGGCCTGCATGGTGAAGCTTTCTGGTCTCAAAAGCAATGTCAGACCATCATAGTCAATTAGTGGCTAAATGTAATTTGCAGAACCTTTACTCAAAAGAAAAAGTCCATACAGGTTGGAAATGATAAAAGCAACTTATTACGACCATATTGGTGACCCCTAGCAACTGTAGTAGTTATTATAGCTTAAAAAAAAGGGAGAAGAAGTAGTTTAAAGAGTGGAACGTCTGTAGAGGGAGGAGGTCGGGGATGCATGGCCCAGTTTAACAAGTATAGGACTTTGATTCAGGGGAACAATGTTAGTGCCCAGTGTGAATCGAGAAGTCAGTGGTGAGTTCTTTAAAATTACTAAGATAGTGAAGTAACGTGGGTACGTTTGTAGTGGAAGTAACATATGCAACGTAGTGATTTTAACTAAAACCACAATGTTATCCGAAGCCTAACAAAATCGTTTTTGTGCCTAAACCTAACCAGACTGCAACTGTATGATGAAGGTCCAATACATGTAGCGCTGATAAGCTGTAACAGTCATTTTATTTCTCGAAAGAGTGATATATGGTGTTTTGAGAGACGGTTGCATATGATGATGTTTGAATTTATGTCAGTGCTGTTGTATTTAATGTTAGATTTAGACAGGTTTACCACAAGGGCCGGGTCATTAAGTGAATGCACGCCTACCAGGGCCATAGAAAAAGAGTTAGGCTGGATAGTTAAGAAGGCTTTGGAAAAGTCTAGTAAGGATACTGTATGTAGCCTATTCATCACCTTGTTGTTGATTTGGGATTGGGTCTATTGTGTTCACATTTACCAAACTACAGGGGCGAGACATTAGTTTAGAAAAGTCTTCAAAAAAGAAGATGGGTCCTAGTTATTCGACACTCATCTTTAAAACCCTCCGATTGGGAGTACCACCCTTTGTCTTATGCTGTGAGCTTATGAAGGGATAGTGGTGAGACTGGTGAGGTAATTACTGCATTTGTCATTAAAACCATGTTTATCAAATCAGGAAGAAAAACTACTTCCTGTTCATGTGTTTCACACTGTAAAAACATGTTTGCATCTCCTACTGTCAATACACTTCACTACCTCCCACAATACACCCACCTATCTTCCTCTGTTCTCATCATCTTTTCGAGAAAGCTAGATTCTCTCAGCCGTTACTCTCTATTGTTCCGCGATGAATGCAAATTCTACAATTCGCAGCCTCTCCCGGGATGCGGAAATGGCCTCCGAAAATTACTTTGCACACCTCACTGGCTGTCACAAAGAGAGGAGGGGAGGAGTGGGGAGGGAGGGAATAAAGAGGGAGGCAGGGGTCAGAGTAGAAGAAGGAGAGATGAGAGACGAGCAGAGAGGAGGGAAAGATGGAGCGATTCAGAAACAGAAAGAAAAGACAGTGAGTTATCTTTAGCCCCGCCTGACCTCTTCTCGAGGCCTTCTAACCCGAGAGCAGGACGTGGCGGCCTCCTCATTAGAATGGCTTTTTGTACGCTCTGGAGCTACAACCACCGGGTCAGCTTCATATAGGAGGGCAGGGCAGGAGGCCGGTGTCTGTTTTGAGTGGTTTTGACCCTGTTTGATTTCTGCATTTTAAAATGTTGTTAAAGTAGTTAGTAAGGAAAAGCTAATTAAGTGCAGCGAAACACACATAAGTGGGGCAATCTAACAATAATTATAACTAATGTTTTTTTTTTACCCGAGGTATTTGCAGTAGTACTGAGTAAAAACCTGGCTCTGTCCGTCGGATCAGGCCACGCGAGTCCACGACAGTTACTTAACTTAACTTACTTCCCCGGTTGTTATGTCATTGTTTAAGCATTCTTCAGTTTATTGAATTATCCTCTGTGGGACTTTGAGTCTAATGTATGCAGGATACTCTCACAGGTCTAAATATAAATTGGCATGCTCTCATCTGACTTACAGTCATAAGAAACAGTGGGTGGTAATTGTCAGTGATGGCATAATTTTATTGGATTCGTCATTAACTCTTTTTAGTGCTGCTCCGGAAACTCTCATGGCAGTACACAGCCTTTGTTCTCCGTCATCTTTAATTTATGAGACGCAATTATTTGTCCAATTTCCAACTGTGCGTCTGTGCGTCACGCCGTGGGACAACTGTATCGTCAGGAAGTTGTCTATTTACAGAGCACATCTTCAGGGACTGGTGACAACAGACGTGTTAGTCTTGTATGGAAACGTTGTTGTCATTGAACTTAATTGCAAGTTTGCAGGAGTCATTTTCTGGATTTTGTTGGCCTTTGGCCTTATCCTACACACCTCTCGTTCTTCTCTGCAAAAGCTGCACTCTGTGGTCTGTAACATTACAAAAACTTTTGTCTCCTGCATGAAGGTTGGATGTGCAATTCGACTAATATGGCCGCCACCTTGAAGTGCACATCCTTACTTTCTGTTTTGAAATTTTAAGGGCATGATTATTCCTGTATTGGCATGTAAGATTAGTACTTGTTAGATTAGTCCAAAATTGTCAAATACAGCAGCTGGTCAGTGGCCTCATGCTTCAAATGGCGCTCTATCACGCTAGCTTCAGTTTTGCACTTGAAGCTCTTCACAGTCAAGTTAGCAACAATATGTAAAAAGTGGTCTCCATTTACGCTTACAAGATAAAACTTGCGAGGAAAGATTTCACATAGCATGATACAGTATGACACCTGGACTGTTATTAATGTTGTGAAATGGTTGTAGTTTGGTTAGGTTTAGGCACAAAAGCTTTAAATTGGTTTTAAGGAAAGATCATACTTTGGTTTACTCGTGGAAACTTGCTTTTGTCACATAAACTAAAATCGCTTCACTCTCTGTCACATCAACCCTTATATCCAGAGGGAAATTCCTGTGAGGGATCCATCCCCTAACTCAGACTTTTCTCACTCTTAATGGGCGCTTCAAGATGTGAAGCTAGAGTAACACACACAGTGGCAAGCTTACCAGGGCATACTGGGAGTCCTGGTTAAACTGCAAACCACTTCCTGGACCAAAACAAACAATATCTGTGAGTTATTTTCACTGGTTAAGTGCAGTTCAGTTATGGGACAACCAACAACAGAAACTATGGCCTTAATATTGATTTTCTTAAAAAAAATGTACAAGACCAGACCAGCCCCATCCCACTGACCAGTTCCCAGGCAACCTGTGCCCAGATACCAGTCCCACTTTCTCTGCTTCATACAGATAAACCTGCATGCTGCTTCATTCTCACCTGAGGCACGTGGTGGAAATTCTTATTTAGAATCGAACAAATAAAAGACAATCCACAAAAGGTTGTCACTGTACAATCCAAATGAAGTGTTATAGTACAAGTGAAGAGTAAACAGTCAACCAATTTCAGCTGAAAGGCCAGCCCCACACCAGGGAGTTAGATCGAGCTACAGTGAAGGTCACAGTTTATAGAATAGTAGGAGGACGAGACAAAAAGGGAGGTTTCAGAGGAAAACACCAGATGTCCAAACAACTTTGAAAGTACCCACAAACAAGTGATCTGGGGTGCTACGTAGCAAAAACACTTTCCCATAAACCAGCGAGGTCGCTGTCCAAATGTAAGTCAGTTTGCACTTAGGCCCAGTCATAATTCAGGTGTAATAAAACATGAGGTCACTGGTCAATATGTGAGGTAAAACAATAATCTGTAAGTTTAAATGCAAATGATAACATCTGTTTACTGCAGATCAGAGGACGGGAGGTGATGCTGGAGAAGACTGCTGGATGAAGGTGTTGGGAATTGATATTGATTATTAATTAAGATATTATTAATTAATAAAATTATTATAGTTAATTAATGAAATCTAGGTAACTATGAGTCATTAATGAACATGGGGCACCACCCTGAAATCAGGGATCAATAATCAACTGATATACTTTTAGTCTTAAAGCCTGAAAATTAGTCAAATTGTCAATATTATGAAAATATCAATTATAAGAGAAGGCGTGAATCTGAGCACTGACAATCTCAACCAGCTGTTATTATAATAGGGGATTGTGCAAAATAATCACAGATGCTGCTCAGTTAAAATCAACAGTGTTTATTAAAGCTTTTCTCCAAAAACACAAACCACCTACTTTAACAAACAACAATTGCTTTCAACAACTAGCAACATCAAAACATAAGCAAGCCAAACATATAAATGGGTGAGGTGTGTGTGTGTGTGTGTGTGTGTGTGTGTGTGTGTGTGTGTGTGTGTCAGTGTGTCAGGAAGTCCCTTATAAAAACTAAACTAAAGATGGCCGAACATGGCTTGGGGGGGGTCACGTCCGTTTGCGGACTACAAATTAGTGGGCGTGACCTAAGAACTCTTGTTGGAGAGACTACAGGAAACGCCGAACGTGATTTGGCGAAGTCATGCGAGAACACGAATCCCGAGGTGATGATTTAGATACAACTGATATCATGTATCTGGAAATCAAAAATGGCGCAAGTGACTGTATCGACCAAAGGTGATCGCTGCACGTGTGCACGGAGTTTGCACAGTGGTCGTCTCTCCCTCAAACAGTGGCCGGCAAGCGAATACAGTTTTGTTTATCATCCGCTGATCGAGCCGGAATACGACGTATTGTGGTCACACACGGCGGCAAGACTGTACAGGCTGGGTTAGCCTGTATGAGCTCCTAGCGAGCGTAATAACACAGTTAGCACACAGTACCGCAAACCATGAATTGGACTCGGCGGTCCTTTCACAACAAAGAAAAACATGCTATATACTATCTGTTTCTGCCCAAACAAAAGCCTCTTACTTAATGCTGCTTGTACGGTTAGCATATGTGTCCCGTCTGACTCGGAGCTCCAACTCCAACTGGGAGCGCTGGGTCAACTTTAGTGTCCTAAAAGCTGACCAAGGCAAGCAGTGATCACACTGCGAATCAACCTGATGAAGGACTGGACCTCGGGGGTTTTGTCTCCTTCTAAAGACTATCTCTTCCTTCTGCAGGTGGGGAGGAAACGGCTGGGTTGCGCAGCGTTCCTGGATCCAAACAATAATGACAAATATTCGAACACAAAACAAAAGTAAAACGAAAACAGTCTCTGTCTCGTCCAGCGAGGAGGGAACTGAAGTTAGCTCAAGCAAAAATGAAAAACGTTTCTCAGTGTTACACCCTTACGGTAGTGGTTGTATGAAACGAGCGTCTTTTCACAACTTAAACTTCCAGGGAATGCGACGTGATTTGGGGTCTCCTGACTTTTAAACTGGGAGTGACGTCATTGTGATCCTGGCGGAGCTTCCGGGCTCACAGCCAATAGGGACCGGGTGGAAGACTTGGGAGCAGGTCAACCTGGGTCACGGTTTTTCACAACTTGTGGGCCTTTTTGGCCCTGTCCTTTTGTTCTGCAGCTCCTCGTGTCTGAGGCCCTGATAGTGTAGGCTTTTGATTTCAACTACAGGCCTTCTCTTTGTTTGAGACCCAACAAAGGGCAACATTCTGATGGACGTATTAGTTATAGGACTTTTTCACGACAGGAACATAATGACAGACACTTAACGTGCAGCTATTTTTGACAGTTACATGTTGTAACTTTCCTAAGGAGCTTTCACTTTAAAGAAGAAGACATCTTATGGACAGAGTGCAGTTTGTGACCCATGTTCTTCCCGCCGAGAGCATGGTAGATGGACGTCTCTGATTGGTGCTCTTGTTTTCGGAAAGCTTTTATCTTTGAGCCAAAATTAACTTGGTCACTTACCAGTGGAGCCTTTTCAAGCATGTTTTACTGTGTTCATAAGAGCAAGGCCCCAACACTTATTTCGCATAAGAAAAGGATCTGAACCTACAGATCATCAAATTAAAACACCATTTACTCTGTACCTTTATCAGTGATTAAACTGGCCCCTGATTTATGTAAAACTTCTTAAGTCGCATTGACATCACGTTGCCCTTTTCTTCCTTTGATAATATGAGTTAATTAACCTTATGTTTCACTGCCACACTTATTGTGTCACTGCCCATTAGTCAAATCGCTGGAAGCACATTTATTTTCCCCTTTCTAAGTCGATCTTTTCAGGTGAATGTCTTCAAGGAGACAAAAGCAATCAGTGTGTAAATGTTTAATTAGGGAACAGATCCGAATATGAATACATGTTTAGCATTCTTCAGTTTATTGAATTATCCTTTGAGGGACCTTGAGTCTAATGTATGCAGGATACTCTCACAGGTCTAAATATGAAGTGGCGTGCCTCATCTGACTTAGAGTCTTAAGAAACCGAGGGCAGTAACTATCAGTGACGGCATAATTTTATTTGATTTGTCGTTTACTCTTTTTAGTGTGTCTCTGGAAACTCTCATGGCAGTACACAGCCTTTGTTCTCAGTCATCTTTAATTTATGAGAGACGCAATTATTTATCCAATTTCCAACTGCGTGTATGTGCGTCATGCTGCGGAACAACTGTGTTTTCAGGAAGTCGTCTATTTACAGAGCAGATCCTCAGGGACTGGTGACAATAGAGCTAGTCTAGTCTTGCTAGTCTTGTATGGAACTCACATCTTTCTGTTTTCTTTGTATGTTTGATATTTTGTACAAATTTTAAAGATATGACAGTCATATCCATGAGGTCCAGCACAAGCTAAATCCTACGAGCTAATATAAATGATATATGACTCATGACTAATCTTTAATTGAATGTGCAGAAGTCTTGAGTCAGATTGCTCCAACAGTCTCCGATGGCGAGGCTGCCCCCCCCCCGTGCTCGGCTTGTTTTTAATCTCGCACAGTGGCTTTTATCATTTCATTTATATCACATCTATTTACAGAATACTTCTCTGAAGAGACAACAAAAGCATTGTTTAGGTCGCAAGAGGCTCACCGCTGTGGTCTGGTGACAATTTTAAACATAGCACAATTAGAAAAGAACAAAACTCTGCAACTCCCCCGCTCGACTCCTCTCTTTCTTACCATGGAGATAAAACTTCTAAGTGCCCAAGTGCATAATGTATCCACCGTGATGCGGAAACAAAGGAAAAAAAGAAGAGTACAAATACTTTTAGATATGGGAATGCACTATTTTTAGCTTTGGATCAAGCTGTTTTGATTCAGATTTGAATTTGAAGCTGCATTTTGTCGTGATGTCGCACTGTCCACTGCCCGTGTCCCCAATGGGACAGTATGAATACGTATGTGGGGCCATGGCAACAATGACCTCCTAGAAACATTACATGTCGGTACAACACATCTCTACTTTTGTTAGCCTTACCAAGTTTTACCTTTGCAAAGATCTTGTCTTTTTTCTGTTCAAAATGCCGACAGTGTGATGGTTAAAAGATGTTACTGAGGGCCCTCACCACATAGAATGTATGGCTTCTCATTTTCCTTCAGTCCACGAGGACTTTACCCCAATTCATATTGCTTTGCCATGTTCGTTAAAATAAGACCATTAATATATCCTTTCATCACGTACTGCAGTCCTTGCCTCTCAAAGCTATATTGCTCGACGGGAGCGGCGTTGCCATGTTTGTTAATGTCAAGCTTCTTCGACCTAGCTGTAATAATAAGGGAGTAGGACTTGAGATTGTTCAGTCATGTGTCTGTTAAGGATGATGGGCTCTATCTTGCACTCTTTGTACACTGGTGCTTGTGTAATTCCTATTTTGCATTCGGCGCACATCGGAGTTTTCCCTCCACAGACGCGCGTCCTTAAATTAGGGAATGACTTTGTGCTCTGGGGCGGTTCAGCGAAAAGAGGAGGCGTGTTCCGGCGCAAACGTTCACTGGTGCTATTTTGCCGTTTCAGAAAACACTTGCGCAACAATTTCACCTAATTGGTCTAAAAACATTTTTTGAAAACAAATAATTAATTATCTGCAAATAATATGCCATTGTCGAGTGTCTGCGCTGTAGTAGTGACTGGCAGCGTAATCATGTAATACTCTTCCATATCACTAGATGGCAGCAGGTAGCGAATTGCATTGTACGTTGAGACAAGAGAATTAGTGATGCATGAATGTGACAGGTGGCGGTGACAGCATTTTGGCAAGTGAGACTGCGGTGACAGTTATGGATAAGTTTTTGAAGAGGAAAAATGATAACTCCAAACTGGGCCCTGGACAAAATTTGGACCCAGATGAAAGCCCTAGTATGAGTGGAGGTCAAAGGAAAACAAAGACGGTGAGCTCGATGCAATACAGCAAGAGTTACCTTTCATTTGGATTTACTTTCACCGGGGATGCAACGACACCGATTCCGTTGTGCTTGGTGTGTGGTGAAAAGCTATCCAATGGTGCTATGGTACCAAGCAAGCTTAAACGCCATCTCCAAACGAAACACCCTTCGCTTCAAAACAAGAATGTGGACTATTTTGTTTGCCTGCGTGAACACACGGAGAAGCAGGCAACATTTATGAGAAAAACCACAAAGGTAAATGAGAGAGCCCTTAAAGCTAGCTACCACGTAGCTGAACTTGTAGCTAAATCAAAAAGGCCCCACACTGTGGCAGAGACGTTAATAATACCTGCCTGCAAAGCCATTGTAAATGAGATGCTCGGACGTGAAGCGGTTAAAGAAATAGCCAAAGTCCCTCTCTCAGATAACACCATTTCTAGACGTATTGCTGACATGTCTGTAGACATCGAAAGTGTGGTTTTGGAAAAGATCCATATCAGTGAGAAATTTGCTCTGCAACTTCAAATCAAATCAAATCAATTTTTATTTATAGCCAAAAATCACAATCACATTGCCTCAGTAGGCTTTACAATCTGTACAGTGAACAACATCCTCTGTCCTTAGACCCTTGATTCGAGTGAGGAAAAACTTCACATGTTGATGGAAAAAAAACCTTTTAACAGGGTAAAAAAAAACATTGGAAGAAACCTCAGGAAGAGCCACAGAGGAGGGATCCCTCTTCCAGGACGGACAGACATGCAATAGATGTTGCGTGTACAGAAAAGAGCAACAAATCACAGTTAACAAGTTACATCAACAGAAAGTCTGATACAACTTGATGAGTATACGGATATTAGTGGACATGCTCAACTCTTGGCCAATGTGCGTTTTGTGGATGGAGACGCAATCAGAGAAAACTTCCTATTTTGCAAGACATTGCCAGAAAGAACGACAGGAGAGGACATTTTTCGGGTCACATCACAATATCTTGAACAAGGAGGACTTAAGTGGGAAAACTGCACGAGTGTCTGCACTGATGGAGCCGCAGCCATGGTCGGGCGCACCAAAGGGGTGAAGGAAATAAACCCAGATGTGATTGTTACGCATTGTTTCTTACATCGTGAGGCCCTTGTGGCCAAGACTTTACCAGTAGACCTAACCCCTGTGTTGAATGATGTTGTGCACATGGTAAACTTTGTAAAGACACGTCCTGTGAAAAGCCGCATATTTGCGTCTTTGTGTGAGGAAATGGGAGCGGATCATAAGGCCCTGCTGTTCCATACGGAGGTCCGATGGTTGTCGCACGGCAAGGTGCTGGCCCGTGTGTATGAGCTGCGGGAGGAACTTAAAGTGTTTCTGACAAATGAGGGATCCGATTACGCAAAGCTGCTTGCAAGTGATGAGTGGTGTGCAAGGCTGGCATATCTGGTGGATATTTTTTATCATCTGAATGAACTGAACACACGGATGCAAGGCCGAAAGGAAATCCTGCTCACAAGTTCAGATAAAATAAATGGCTTCCGTTCAAAAGGTGCACCTCTGGCAACAACGTGTGGAAAGTGGCAACCTTGAAATGTTTCCACTCACCAAGAAATGGCAACATGTTTACACTGCTGCACTGTGTGAGATAATAGGTAAACATCTGAAAACTCTGGAGGAAAAGATGTCATTTCATTTCTCTTCAGCCTCCACGGACAGTCTTGACTGGGTTAGGGACCCATACAGCTCAGCAGTTGTTGGAAAGGACATGACTTTACAGGAGCAGGAGGGACTAACTGAACTGAGACAAAATCGTGGTTTCAAGCTAAGCTTTGCTGATCTACCTTTGGACAGTTTTTGGTTGACTGCTGCCAAGG
>CAEMYA010000062.1:88979-125901 GCA_903131615.1 Diplodus sargus
AAAAAAAAAAAAAAAAAAGGTTGCACTAATGAGAAGAAATTGGCCTAAAGCAGGCATGAAGCCGGTATGATCCTGTGAAAAAACACTTTTTTTTATTTTCATAGAAGCTCTCTCCTAATAATGTGTGCAAGATCCAGGCAGGAAAAAAAAACAACTGCTCTCACAGTGCACGAGACCGATGGGAGAGGAATTGCACAGGTACAGCTGGAGAAACATTATCATCGAAGGCAGCTGACCTCAGAAGCATTTGTTCCATTCGAGCTGACTGGTCGAGGGGGGAAAACAATAACAGGGGGAGGAGGAGAAGATTGGAAAAGAAACGGCTCACCTCCAGATACTCACTCGCTTCATATTAAAGATCAGCCCTGCAAAAGCAAAGAAGAAATATAGGTGTTATCATCATCGCTCTTTGCTGAGTGTGTGTGTGTGTGTGTGTGTGTGTGTGTGTGTGTGTGTGTGTGTGTGTGTGTGTGTGTGTGTGTGTGTGTGTGTGTGTGTGTGTGTGTGTGTGTGTGTGTGTGTGGTTTGGAGGAGTGTTTGATATCACTCACAACAATCCCTTTTGTCTCTCCTCTCTCGTTCTCGTAATCTGCCTTTTTGTTCTCCATCACTTGCCGTCTGTCTCTCTGTGGGGTAAACCTGAGGGGTTGGCGCTCCATCTTTCTCGCACCTTTTCATCCTCTCCTCTTTTTCTCGGACCTTTTCCTCTCTTATTTTTGCCGTCTCTATCCTCTCCTATCTCTATTTACCCCACAAACACTCTTCAAACCGCTCTCACCTGCTGCCTAGCTGTTAGACATTTCTTTCATTTTGAACGGGACTGTTATTGCTCAACCATATTGAACAATAAATACAGCCTTTGATTCATAAATCTCATATCATGAGCGAACACATCTGCTCATTCTCTCTCCAACACACAAGCAGACACCCACACACAGTGGACAGAGGTTGTGAGGAATGTGTGCATTTAAGTGTCTGAGGTGGATCCAAAGTGTATTCAAGTTGAAATAAAAAGAGGAGCAGATGCCGTGCAATGAAAATTATAAGAGATACATCGATTGTGAAAATAATCAATAAGATAAATTAGTTGCAAAACAAATTGTACCATCCTCTCTCATTTTACATTTAATTACATTGAACTGTACTGTGGGGAACAGCTAACAAGCAACACCAGCTTCCTCTTTTTTGAGCTCTCCAGCTCTCTGTTCGTTATCAATGTCCACAGATCTACTTCTACCTCTGCCAGTGAATCCACTCATTGCAGCGATTCCATTGGAATCAATTGGTTTTGCCGCAAAATTTCAACAATTTTAATAACAATGTGATCAAGCATTGTGAAACCATGCAATGCAATTGAAGTTGTGTTCACATTCAAACTAAGCAGAAGAAATGGCTCCTGGCATTCATCTGGATGCCACTTGACACACACCACCCAACCGTTGGACTGGGTACACCCCTTCATGGGAATGGCACTCCCGGATGGCTGTCGCCCACGAAGCAGGACGCCAGCCCTGACACCACAAAGACTGTTCACAGGTTCCACTACAAAAGTGCTGGTGTCAGACACCACAGGAACCAGACACCACAGGAACCCCCCAAGAAGTCTTTTGACCCACCCCGAACTCCTCCTTATATGCACTGGCTCATTGTACCATGTTACCTGCCTTCCTCCACAATCTCTAGAATCCATCAATTTTACTTCGCACGTGTGCTCATGCTTGCAGGCTTATGCAGTATTTCACAATGCTTTTTCGATGAGCAGGAACAACCATAAGTAGAAGTATTTATTTTAGCTACTACTTTTATATGCAATATACAAATGATGCTGCTGAAACAAAAGTAAAGCTTGATTGACATGTGTCACGTGCATTGTTATTGGAATTATGACTCACGATATATTTGGCCTAGAAGCTTATATGCAATTCTTTCCCATGTGCTAGTTCTAAAACTTTTTAACAAAAATTGCAATAGATTACAAAGTAAATGTTTACAGTACTGTGATAGTATTGGATCGGGAGATAAGCATATCATCCCAGCCCTAGTAAATATGTGATGTAATACTGTATAGTCAGCCCATATGGGTAATTTATTTTTGAGGACGGTTCATTTATTTTGCCAAGTGAAGCTCTTATATGTCTGACCTCAAAATGAGGCCGGTTTGTTACGCTACATTTGTGGAAATCAGAAACCCAACTTGTTATTGTTTTTCCATCCATCCATCAGTTAAAGCATGTGGTAAACAGCGATTGGCGGCACTGATAAGCCTGGTGTCACAACACACCATATACATAATGATAGAGGAGGCATGATGCATGTCAGCTGTTCTTAATGTGAATATGCTTGTTGTTGCTAAGCTGTAAGTTAAAGCGGAAGAGCTTACGACAGTATTATTTTTATGAGTTTATGGTGACTTCATTCAGTTCACAGCACTGCTCCTCCCATCCTCAACCAGACCTCAGGTATAATCAGCCTATAGGTAATAGGAACTTGTGTTTGAATGAAAATAGTATAGTTTTTTTGCTGTGGGGACCACACTAGAACTCGGTGCAGTATCAGAAATAGCCGCAGGAGGAGCAGCAATAATAGCACAACTATAACTGCAACTATAATTTGTTCCTGGGACAAGACCTCAAAATGGGTCCTGTTGTTCCTTTTGTTGAGTCCCCATATGACAGGGACACTGGCATGTTTTAACAAGCCCTGGTCTAAGGGTGAGTAACTGCCTTTTAAATTTTAAGCTCGGGACCTTCACTGAAAAGGTCCAAGCACTTACGCCTTAAACAATTTATATGACTGGGACTGCTACTGAGGGCAGGAATACAGGTTCTTTGAGCTGCAGATGTGGGGAAAATGTAGCCTGGTGGTAGAAATATGGCTGCCACTGTCCCTGCACTATTAGCAGTGCCCTTCAGCTAGCTTTAATACTAAGAACATCTATGAATCAACCACACACACAAACACACTTTGGCTCTGAAACACATGCACACAAATGTCTGAGGTCATGATGGGGTTGTTCAGATGGATGTGGTTGTGTTTGCATGTCTACCATTAAGATATTTTGCAGTCATCACAGAGCTTTATCTAAATAATACACAGGAGCCAGTTAACATATGTATGGTTTCAATGGTTTTTAAGTATTAATGGGGCAACAAGCGCTGAAAGGTACAAGGTAATTTATCATAATTGTCATTGATTATCAAGGTAATTGTCATTGCAAATCACAAGGTTGTAAAATGAAATGTTACACAAAAACTTAAATATATACAATTATGTGTATACAGATATACATTGACTTGTAATACATCTTTTATATTTTATATATCTTTTTTATGTGTTTTTAAAGTTGTCAAAGGTTGTTAAAGTTTAGACACCAAAGCTACTTGGTTAGATTTAGGAAAAGATCACACTTGAGTTAAAATAACTACATTCAGTCTCAAAACCACAGTTGTGTAAGTGATGTTACTCTTGTAACATACCCTGCATTATTTAGGTACGTGAACAAACTTACATAACATAAATGAAAAATAAATCACTCTTGACTTTTGATCACAAATGGGACACAAAGCCTAGTCTCCTGGGGAAAGGGGAAAAGTCCTGAAAATGACTCAGCCGACCACCCAACCAGACTTTTCTCGCTCTTTACACTACTGCACTAGAGGGTTGCTTCAAGAAGTGATGCTAGAGGTACCTACATCATCAAACGTGGAAGCCTAGGGCCTCTGAACAGGCTGTTGTGTTTTACGTGTCAGGAGTAACAACGGGCTAATAGAGTTGGGGTGAGGGTTAGATGATTAGTCAAACCAATAGTTGTTTGTGCTGATAAAATTATGCCACGCATGTGGGGTAAGGACAGTCATGCTTGAAGGTTCTTGAAACAAATACCAATGGATGCATTGGAAGTACGAAAAAGAAGTGTTACAAAGAGTAGTGCAAAATCTTGCACTCAAGTACGAGTTATGTTTCTTAAACATGACTCAATTGCAAGTAAAACTACTGCTAATACGGTAATACTTAAGTAAAAGTGTAGATTATTAGTTACCTTTAACCATTGATGTTTAATGTATTATCAATGGCTAGGCATTCAGTCCAAAGGGTTTCTGTTTTTACTGTGATTACTCAGAACTCCTCTTCTGTTCTGCTCAGTGGTCAACTCTCCAAACCTGTGTCTTCTACACTGTGTTGTTGTCATGGTTCAGTGTGTTTTATCTTATGGTTTGATTGTTATTCCCTCTTCTGTCCTTTCAACCTTTCCTCTATGTTCTTCCCTTTATGTTTTCCCCTTCCTTTTTGTTGTTTGTCTCCCTCTGTCTGTCGGTATTGTTACCCCAGTATTTTCTCGTCTGTGCTACCCCTCTGTTATCTCACCTACTGCTCCACCTCACCTGTTCCTCGTCTTGTCGTTGTCTTCCCTCTTGTGTTTGTCAGTTCGTTTGGTGTGATGTTCTTGAAGTTCCTTGTGTTTCCTTTTGTGTCTTCAGTCGCCCGTTTGGTATATTTTGGATTTTGATCTTCTTATTTTGCATTTTGATTTGAACTTTGCTTTTCTGTTGCACTTTGTTAGCTATTCTATTTGTCATTTTATCTTTGGTCCTTGGACTCATTTTGTTTGTGCACCTGGTTTTTGTATTTCGCAGCTTTGTTTTAAATAAAGCTCGCCTTTTGTTTCCCCCATTTCCTGCCTCCTGAGTGTGCATTTGGGTACTCCATTACATCCTCGACCATTACAGTTGTATTGTCCATATTTCAGCTATTTCATTGGCCCGTTTGTGATTGGATAACCTTGTCAGCTGCATAAGGGCAGACTTGGAAAGCAACTTCAGATTGTACTTGTTACTCAATTATGTTTTTAAAAGTAACTAGAGTAGAACATGGTGTAACGCACACTTAAGTACAAATACAATTAATCAATAGTACCATAAATGATTTAATGTTAGTAATTTGAGAGGATGCAGTCAGTTACTTCGGCCCCTGGCAAAAAGTAATCAAAGTGGACCTGGAGCATGACAGCAGAATGGCTTTGTAATCATATCAGTCATAATAACTGGAGAGTGATATAGCTCGACAGTGGCATAGATTAAAGGATTTCAGCAATCACATATGAACTAAGTTCTCAAGTTCACATGCACTTTTTGGCAACAGAACTTTAGATCTAATGTAACCTGCAAAAATATCACGGAAAAAGATGCATCACTACAAATTCCTGCACTTCCAACCATGACAATAACAACAACAAAATGGAAATACATTAGCGTCTCACTAAAGTCTGACCACCCTCTGCTCCGCTGTAGACTCATTCGGATCGGGGCTAACACTCTGATACAGCAGTGCCCTCGAGCAGCTGGAGCTGATGAGTTTTCAAGGAGAATTCAGTTACTTTTTCCTCTGGGTGTCTGAGAACCGCTGTCATTAAAGAACATCAAAAGTCGAATCAGTCTTCATCTCCTCTGTCTTCATCTTTAATCATAGCAGGCTGTACTCATCAGGAAGGAGAGCGATCCAGTTCAGCCATACCAACCTCCATCACGCTTAGATGGGCTTTTTATTAAAATGAAGCCGTATTTATCAATGAAAGTGGCTGTTATGAGAAGGAATAACCCCTTTGATGTTCTGTGCCATTTCCACAGGAGCAGGGAAGAAAAATTAGGCTGAGACAACGATCGAATAAAGAAACTTGAAACCCTCACTCACTGTCTCTCACTGCTGATCCCTCACATGTAGATCTCCTCACATCCTGTCTGTTCTTAAACAGACTGATGACCACATTTGTTTTCTTTCTTCATTCGTGCTTTTTTTCTTTTTCTCTGCCCCATCCAATCTTCTCTCCTCCCGTCTCCTCTGTCTCAGTGCCTCCGTGATTGTTAAATCAATAAGTACATTTAGTTTGAAAGTTTTACTGTGGTTTAAGGCGAAAAGGCAAACTATTGGCAAAACTCCCTGAAGAAGTGTAGCATCTACTTTTCTCTACAATTTTCAAACCATTGTTTGAATGTTCTCTGTACATACTTCCTATTAACTAATTAATAAAAGTAACACATTGTAAGCTATTATAGTGGCTTGTTATTGTAATGTCTAAGTGAATTTTAGCTCCCCCTAAAAAGTGTTTATGCAGTGTATAGTGTATTATGTAATGCACTGAAATTGGCATGTGACCAGAGTAAAAACTTTGCTGCTCTTGTTCAGAGAACAGATTCTTACACTCAGCTACAGTTGTACCTTCCCAAAAGAAGACAGGTGCAACAGATTTTTTAAATGTCCTCTGCTTCCCCAATTTTCTATGTCTCCATTGATTTCCACTTCTTTATCTGATTTGAAAGCCATGCAAACTCTTTGTCATTCAAGGCTGTATTTTTTTGAAGGCCTTTCAAAAGAAAAATGTGCCACATAATACAGACAAGTACAGTCAAATCTGTACAAGGTCAAGACTGCAACCATTTTTAACAAACAGCTATAATGTGATACAGTTCACACTTTTATGGATGTGTTGCAGATCACAACACATCCTGTCGTCAACTCGCATAATGCACCTGTCCCTGCACTATGGCTGTCTGCCGTCCACTCTCGCAGTGAAACACACAGACAAGCAAAACGCAGTCGAGACTCTCACACTGACCTCTCACATGGCACTGATTGGTCGGTTGGCAGTCATGGCCACTCATGCTAATAACTGTCCAGTTGTGGTATGACCTGGCCAATTGTTTGGTGCATCTGTAGGGTTTTTAGTGGCTCCAGAGAAAGCTGCATGTAATCTGATTAATTACCTGCAGTGTTTACACTCAGTGGCTCAACTGCATTGTGGGTAATGTAGGCACCAGGTTTTGAAAAGGAACAACGTGTGCATAAAAAAGTGATATTAGTATTAACTTTTGATCATTTGTTCATAAACTGTCATACATACATACAACATAATTAGTCAAACAGAGTTACAGAAGTGCAACATGTGGTCAGTGGACTGCGTTTCAAAACCTGGTGCCTACATCACCCACAATGCAACTTAACTACTAAGTGACATCACAGGAAGTTATAAGATAACATGCAGCTTGTTCTGGAGCAGCAAAAGGCTTGAATATTTTTGTGTCAAATTGGTGGAGTTTTAAGGTCCCACTCCCGTCCGGGTCCCTTTGTGTCCAACTCTCAATGCTCTTTCTCAACAGATAACGGCTGTGTGGTTGATAGTAATCATTGACTATCGCAACCAGACTGCCGGTGTAGCAAGCTCAACTTCATTAACATGGATAGCAATATCTGTCACTCAAACAGAAGCTGCAGAGTTTAGCCTTGGGCAAACTAACCTGTACTGTACATTATTACTGCCATTAGACAACATCACTGCTGAGCTGCTCTGAGCTCAGCCGCCATCGCTCTCTCACACTCACCGCCTCATCTTAAAGGAGCTCCGCTATTCTTACAACCCATATAAGCCAAATCTGGAGGATGACGTATATCTTCCAAATACTACTATAGTACTACGTCATTGTTCCATACAAGCACAAAATTAAGTTATTTGTCAAAAAACATTTGGTGAACAGTGTGGCTGATCGACATTGTCAGGAGAGGAAAAATCTGAAATAAAAATGCAAAAATACACTGGAGTGGGACTTAAAGTAACTGTCCTTCCTCTATCAATTCAAAACATCTTTCTTTTTTTAGCTGATTTTCTAACTGTGTGCACTTAAAAATGATTCCTCACTGTGCTATGTCTCATCCTCAATTACACCATATCTGTCAAACTCCAAATAAAAATCCACCTTGCCAAGCAATCTGTAAATATACCCTCATGGGTTTTTTTATATACTAATTTTCTACAAAATTAATTTTATAATTATCAAAAACTGATTTGATATATTTAGCAGTTAATGTTCAATACTGTTACTGCTCACAGTTTTGCAAGGGGCACAGATTTATTAATACACTTACAATATCAGTACTGTAATCGGATGATTGGTGCATGGTTTTGGTAACAACATGTCTCCTAAATCACCATTAAGTGTTCAGTGTACGCTGACACTCTCACAGTAGGAACACTGATTAAATTCTCTTCACGCCTTCACAATTAAACCGATCACAGAACACAGGACACACGCCGATGGGGAAATAAATTAGTAAGTACTTGATAGCACTGCTAAATTGTTTCCTCACACTGCGTTATAATAACCAATTATTGGCCAGTCAAAGAGTCAGTGTCAGGGTGGCAAAGGTCAATCTCAACATTTTGACTTCAAGAAGGCATTAATGGTGCATTTAAACACAGTGAGTGAGGGTGCAGACTGTCCATCTTGTAAATGGAATGTCTTTTCAATGCGAGGATGCTTACATTTGTTTGCACGCCTGCTCTGTACGAGGAATAGCTTGACATTGAGTGCACATATCTATGCTAATCCACATCCCAATTGTCCTAGAGCTTTAAGCGTGACTCTAGTATATTTTTATGAAAAATGTTCCTTTCTTTTGTTTCCCTTCATTTCACATCGGCACTGGCTTATTAATAGTCCCCTCACAACACGAATATCCTCTTGAAGCTAAGCCCTGGTCCTGTTTCTGTAGAGTTTACATGCTCCCAAGTGTTCACATGTGGGTTTCCCACAGGTAATGTGATTTCCTCTTGCAGTTCATGCGCAGATTGAGGATAACCTGGATTGCCCCTGGCTGTGAATGTGATTGTTTTTTGGCTTTTCTGTCTATGAGTGGTTGGCCCACAGCCAGCCTTGTGAGGCTCAGGATGTTTCTCTGCGAAAAAGGATTGGATGGATGAGTGGTTAACTGTGTCTTTCTGCAATAGTTCACGCGGTTGAGTCAGCCTGAATGAACACATAAATACAATAAATATATGCTTAGAAAGTTTGAATCTATGTATATTGCTTCAGTGACCTCTCAGTTCTATGTTCTACTGAAGTAAGAACAAACACACTGCTGCCTCACCTCATGTCCTTGATCTTGAACTACGTCAGTTGTGTTTGTACTGTACTATCATACATAGCAGGTGCATATGAATTTTTGTTTCCTTCTAAGCTTGTGCTGCAAAGTTTACACTGTACACTAGGAACGACCTCAATGATTGTGGCATCATCAAGTTACTAATTGAAACAAAATATCCATTTTTAAATAGGTTTCAGAAACCAGTGCAGCTGACTAACAGGAGGTTAGGAAGACAAGAGTTAGAGCAAGAGTTACCATTCCTTATTCTGGCAGGGGTGCTCTGTACATTTTGAGGCTGATTCATTCGGGGTCTGCAAATTGTTCTTAGACTTGCCCGTACCTTGAGACCAATTTGCCTTCCAAGACTCTACCAGGAGCTATTGCCCCTGAAGATGCATCCGCCATGACAGGGCCAGTGCCAGACAATTATTAGATCCGTAGTGTGGTTTTTCTCCTTTTTGGTGTGGCACATTCCTCTCATAACCGTAACTCGTAAGAACCTAATCTTTCCATTTGTGGTTGACAGTGTCATATAGAGATACTACATATCTGGACATTCTGCATGTTGCCCAGAAGCTACCGCTTCAACAAGGCCCCCTGGTTTGATTGTATCCCTTTCACGAGCTCTGTATTGAGCCTTGACCTGCAGTGTCTTTTTAAAGGCTTTGTAAAATAAATCCATAATGGTAAATTCAACAGCTGACGATGCCGTGTCCTGCATGCTAACTGAGGAAGCACTTGCATTGGAGTCAGGGCTATTGTTGCTTGCTGTGTAGCAGGCAAAGAAACATAATTGATCCCACTTGGATCCTGGGATCCGGAAAGTAGTTGAGGATAAGTTCTTGACCCAGCCGAAGGAGTTTAAGTACTTTAGGGTCTGGGTCATGGTGGGGTTTTTGGTGTGGCATCAGCAGTGATGCAGCCATTGCACTGGACCATTACGATTACATTACGACATACGATTTAACAGTCAATCTATGTTCGAACCCTTACCTATGGTTATGATCTGTGGGTGGTGACCAAAAGAATGAGATCATACACAAAGCCCAAATAAGTTTCTGCCATAAGGTGGATGGGCTCATCCTTCGAGACAGAGTCGAGTTCAGAGTATAGTCACTGCTTCACATCAAAAGGACCCAGTTGAAGCGGTGCTTTACCTGATTAGGATGCTTTATGCTCACTTCAGAGGTGACCTGCGTAAGACCACTTGGGAGCTGACCAGGAACTCAGTGGAGGAATATCTCAGGTAGCCTGTGAGAGCCTCCGGATCCCCGAGGAGGAGCTGGAAATGGTTAGTGGGGAGAGTGACATCTGGAATGAATACCCTGCTAAGTCTATCTCGACAACCTGACCCAAGCATTAAAGAAACTTCACACTCAGTATGCATATAAAGCAGTATTTCAGAACACACACTTAACCAAATATTTTGAGGCATATCAGAACTACAGCATTAACAGCTGAATAGCATAAGAGGACACAATGTGCAGTATGATGAGCTAAGCTAGCTAACACTACTATACTATAAAATAACCATAGTAAGTAGATAGTGGTCAGTATAAAATAACGACAGTTAATAAATAGTGACTAATGGTAACTGATAATAACTGTTATAATGATAAGAGTAAGAATGAAGGGTAAAAAGTGTAAAAAGTTGCTGAAACATACTAATGGGCACCGGCTGACTGAAAAGTGCATCTACTGATTAAAGCTGCTGTAGTCTGATGATGTCAAGTGTGAAAATGTAATCACAAATCCAAGAATTACATTATATAACCAAATATGTAACACTTTCATCATGTTTAAAAATGCAGTGCCAAGAGTGATCAGATATAATGAGATATATCAAGAAGGGGACTGAGTTATCAAAAAGCCTGAAGGCCTGAAGGCCAGAGTTTCTAAAGGCAGCAACACACCGGCCCAACCGTTGGACGTCTGAAGCGTTTGGAGAGACTCGGACGAGGTCGGGAACATTTCTGTTTGGTGTGTTCAGCTGCGTCTGAAGCTTTCGGAGCCGTTCGGACGTTGTCTGCTCTGACTGAGCATGCGAAGTCTGCGGAGGAGGGCTGTCGGACGTCTGAGCCATTGGATTCTCTGATTGGTTGTGTGCCAGCTGAATGGCCGTTCAGATTGGCGGTGTGCTAGCGAATCAGTGCGGTGTGTGGGAGGGCAGAATACTGTGAGCGCTTTGTTTTTCTATGGACTCCGTTCCGTCATTCCTCGTTTACATGTTTTGCAGTACTGGCACGCGACTAGCTGTTATTATGTCCGTTCAGGACGAATTAATTTGTGTTCGTTTGGTAGCCTAATGCCTCGCTGCATGTTTAAGTATGCAGCTGTTTTTATCTGAAAGTTAAGTTTCGTTTTGAGCGAAAGTAAAGAGAGCTGCGTGCATAAGCCTCTCGTTTACAACTCAAAACACAAGCGCCAGCTTCTTATTGCATCTCGCGCGAGCGCAGAACGTACACGCTACTGTGGAGTAGGCAGCACGTCGAAGCGGTGTGTTTCAATGCAACTTTTCTGCCGAACGGGTCAGACGAGAGGCAACAGAGTGGTCGGACCTTCCATAGAGAAATAGCAGTGTCAGCAGAAATCTGGCTAACCTAACCCTAAAGAAAAATAGGGATTGGTTGAGACCATGAAGCCCAAACGGACACTCAAGGCTTTGTAACCTCGGGTCAGTTTGTTTTTTTCACTGATTTTGTCTGTGACTGATCCCGTTCTTTTTTTGCCGGCAAAGTCCACTCAGCCTTGAAGACTCCTGGTGACCTTTTTGATCATTGAAATCTTTTGGACCAACTGAGAAAAGTGAAGTTGTTTTACGACACTACCTTAGCTGTGGCATTCTGATAACTTAACAAACCCTTACATTTAGAAAAGAAGACATGACGGCATTACAGTTTGCATCATACAGACACGATATTGACCACATATGTGTTTGTTTCAAGAACAACCAACCAGCGGGGAAGACGGAAATAACATGACGGGCAACAGGCAGTGGGTTTCTGTCTCTGTCTTCTCTCATTCTGAAGACGAGCGCTCGCTGTACATCACACCCAGTAGTACTACTAGAGAAGTGACGCCCCCTTACAGCACAAGTAACTCTTGTTCAAAGTTATATTCTCTGTGTGAATGCTATAACAAATCTGAAAGAGGAAAAATAGCTCGCTGACGATTTCCCAAGTTGTCTGCAGACTCTCCACCAACCTACATGTCTCTTGTGTGTATGTTCGTGAGTATGCTCCAGCGTGTGTGTCAGCTTGCACACCTACACAGGAAGGCGAGTGTGTGTGACTGCATGTGAGAGTGCGACCGCATGTGTGTCGGTACATGTTCTGCTTGGAAGAAAACATTTGTGCAGATGGTGTGTTTGGACGGAATCTGTCATGCTAATGCTGCTCATCAAAAATGACTGATAATCCATCAATCATCAGTCATTAACATGTTTTAATGAGAAAATCTGGGGATGGAGGAAATGAATAAATGGATGGTACAAATGTGTGACTGGAGTGTACACTGGGGAGAAGCAGTGATCACTGGTCTTTATGAAGCAAAAAAGATGTGATGG
Organism: Diplodus sargus; assembly: GCA_903131615.1. Lineage (NCBI taxonomy): Eukaryota > Metazoa > Chordata > Actinopteri > Spariformes > Sparidae > Diplodus > Diplodus sargus. The sequence continues at coordinate 101,458 of CAEMYA010000062.1, forward strand.
GTGGACCTCGCTCTCTAAGTTTCGAGGACAGGTGATGCTTGTTGACTTCTGAGTAAGCAGCAATGGTAAAAGGGGCTTTGCGCTGCTCTGTGTACCCTTTCCTGACTTCATTTTCACTGTTGAGGGAGACGAACTTCCATCAGCCTGACTGTTCTTCACATGGCACTTCAACAGTGTTTCCCCTGGCATCCCTGCAGGTGCTGCTTTCAGTCAGGCTGCAGCTGGCTAGAGGTAGCTGTCACCGCCCTCCCCCTCGGTTCTAACCTGTACAGTGTGTGTTTGTGTGTGTTAGAAGATCATAGGATTGTTTGTATTTGTATTGGCTTTGTATGGCTTTATTGACAGGCAAGCTTGAGAAATGACAGGGAATAGGATGAGAAAGAGCGGGGGAGTGACGCTCGACAATGGGTCCCACGTCGGTTCTCAAGCCAAGGGCCGTGGCAGCAAGGACAAAGCCTCTCTACATGGGACACCTGCTCTACCAACTGAGCTAATCGCCGCCTCCTGTGGAGGTTTCACTTTTCTCTGGTGTTGCTACCTTGCTGTGTCCTCCTAACCCGCATGAGTCACTTCTGTTCAGCAATGTGAGCGTAAACCACTGTGTTACTACCTTCCAATTTGTGTTTTTTTAATCACATGTGTGTCTTGCTTTGTCTTGCAGTGTGTGTGTGTGTGTGTGTGTGTGTGTGTGTGTGTGTGTGTGTACTTTTTTTGATAAAAAGAATCAACGTTTAACTGTGTTCATTGCAACCTTTTTACCAGCAAAGCATCATCACTGGCTCTTAAAGTGTGATACATTTATTCCGTTTATGAAACTGAAAACTCACAGCTGCTCCCAGTTTTACTCCAGAACTTGGCTGGGTGTTTATTCTCAGGGTGAAATTTATTGATGGAGTTGTCTGGTTTTCATGGCCCGGGGGTTTCTGGGTTCCCTGGTCACAATCAGATATGTATTTGAATAGAAAACATATGAGGCTGGGGGATATCATACACAAAACTGTTTGAGTCTTTATTTCTTGTAATGTCACGTTTGCTTTTTTACTTTTTACGTTTACCCAGTGTTTATCTGCCTGGCTTCAAGGATATCAAACTGGATAGCCCTGTATCAATTTTAAACCACCCATTGCTGCTTAGCACTAATTTAAGCTTACCAGATCTAGAATCCACATCAAATTGTACTCACCGGCCATCAGAATCAGAATCAGAATTCCTTTATTGTCCCGCAAACAGGGAATTTTCTTTGCCACAGCAGACAAAGAAAATTAATATTATATAAAACAGTAATAACAGTAAAAAAATAAACAATATAATAAAATGGTAAAAAGGTAAGATATCTAAATATGCCTGATTATTTTCATAAAGATACATGCATTTTTCCCTGACACATTAACAAAAATGTTGAAAAATGCAACATCCCACAGTGTTAAAGCTCCTGTTGGTAAGACAGTTGATTTTTGAGGCTCGTTCCCAACTCGCCAAATACTGACATTTTGTTTTTCCCCAGTTTGTCAAATAGTAATGCTTTTGGATGCCGGCCGATCCGACCTACAGTCTTAAAGTGTCAGTATTACTATCTATCTTCAGATTCAGGATCAGAATTTCCTTTATTTGTTCATTTATTCATCACAGCAGCCAAAGGACATTAATAAAAAGAATAGAAAAATATAATAAAAAGGTCAGAAAACAGAAATAGACTCATATACATTGTATATACATAATGTTTTACACTGTGAACAGTGTAATTGTAAGCAGTGTGGCAGTGTGCTGTTGTTAATTAATAATGAATATGGGTATGAGAAAAATGTCCTGTTAGCGCAAAAACGGAGAAATGGGTTATCTGTTATCTGAGTTTTTTTTATGACATGGTGCACATGTGAGGTCTACTGGGAGCAGAGCTGATTGTACAGTCTGACGCAGCAGGAAGGAAGGACCTGTGATACCTCTCCTTCACACACTTGGGGTGTATCAGTCTGTCGCTGAAGGAGCTGCCGACTGCTGTGAGAGTGACCTGCAGGGGGTGGGACTGCTTCACCAGCAGCGATGACAGTTTGTCCTTCATCCTGCTCTCTCCCACCACCTGCACTGTGTCAAGAGGGCATCCCAGGATGGAGCTGGCCTTCTTGATAAGTTTATCCGGTCTCTTCACAGGAACTCTAAAGAAAGTGAGAAACAAAAATTCCTGGATCTTTATATGGGGCCATACCAGAAGTTAATGAGTTCTATTCCAGGCCTACACCCATCCTCTGTCAATAGTTGGTGCAAATCTGTTCTGCAGTTTTTGTGTAATCCTGCTGACCAACCAACCAACAAATAGACAAGGGTTAAAACACAACCTCCTTGCCTGAGGTAATAAACGCAAAGTTAACAAAATGAGATGACCTAAACGCATCTATATTACATATTGTGACAGCAGAATCTCTAAAAGAAGAAAGTTGTTTACCCTGTCATTTGGTCACTAAAAACTCTCGCTAAGGCAGTGCTAACATGCTAACATGCTAACACGCGTACAACTCAACACGTGAAAGAGAGGAAAAATAGAGAAACTATAAGAACAATGAGCTGATATGAAAATACGTTGCTCGCTTTGAGAACCCTGCAGTGCAGGTCAATCTAACCCATCTATGACTGGCTGTCAGAGATCTAAGGAGACCTCATCCCATCATCTACTGTGAGCCCCTAGAATATTAGATGGCCTGTTTATCTTCACCCCTCGGCTGTCTAATTAGTTTGACAGTTCTGATCATCTCACCTTTTACTGGTGCCTCAGTAATCTGGTTAGCACAGGACCCTGCGCTGCCATACTGAATGCTGATAACCCTCTAAAACACACATGGGGACCTTATGAAATTCAGATGGGTTCTTTAATTCATGCAGCACGTTGAGATCCATACAGTTATTTTTACCCGCACTGTCATCTGGAAGCTCGAGGCAAGCCGTGTCCCTTTGGTTTTCTATGAAGGAACGTTAGCATCGGGAAAGATGAGGGAAACATGAGAAAGCAATGCATTATGAGTTTGACCAATCAATTATTGATTTAGATTTTAATGCATTGATGAACTGTATATGTTAAGCAATATGCTGATGGTGCTAATTTGCATTACATAAACCATATAAAAATGTCTGCTCTATGCTGTCTTTAACTAATCACATCACATGAAACACATCACCTTCAATCCGTGTTTGTGACACGTTTCTCCAACAAAGGAATATCTTTATATTTTTTTAGCCTCCTTCCTCGCAGATGTTGCTGTAAATAAGATCTAGACATCAATCACTTTTTTAGAGCAGGCACGGCTGTAAGTACTGACACATGCACACAGACACCCACGTCTTTTACCCGTTATTTATCATTTCACTCTCCCAGATTCTGTGTTTGAAAGAAGGAATAGTGGAGAGGAGATTTAAAACCAAGACAAGAAAAGCTCATGAAATAAGAAAAAGAGAGGCCTTGGGAGAGAAAATGTACAGTACACTATGAACCCCACAGGCAGCTTACACGCATTGAAGGAATTGTAAGAGATGGCAGAAAGACAATTTCCATGAACCCAGGCAATAAAAAGGAATCGAGAAAGAAATAAGGTAAGCTACAACTCCACATAAACGCGGACATTTTAGAGTGTGAGAGCTGCTACATCTTCAATATCGTGTTGGACATGCAGTCATATGGAAACATATATAAATGCATCCAACATTTGCTACAACTTTCAAATAGAGCTCAAATGGAGAGCTGAAGAGAAACCAGAATGCTGCAAGAAGTAAGAAAACCTCTTTAAAACTCAACATCTGTAACTATGCTCATAAAAATAATATATTAATAAATGTAATTAATTAAACTTATTTACGTAGCCTGTCACTTCACATGTAGCTGGCACCCAATTTTGTGAAACTGTCCAAATTTTCAGTGGCTGAAAGTCTACTTCAGCTTATACTGCTTCTTATAAATAATATAATCAAGCAATAGTTACATATTAGAAAAAAAAAAGATTTATTTATTGAGATTTATTTTCAACAAAAAGAACAGACACAGACCCTGATATACATCTGAGTGAGTAAGATACAACAGACCATTGAATGAGGTAAGCACTAATAACAGAAAGTGGTGTTACTTAAAACAAGAGGATAAAGTTTGTCAGTACCCACCCAGAATCACAAACCTAGAAACACATAATACCAATGGGGAAAAAACTGAAAAAACAAAAGAGGGAAAGACAAAGGGAAAAAAACAGAACACGAGACACTTAAAAGACACTAACAAAGGAGACACACTGTGTGCTGCTAGTACAGGGAGATAACGCGACCCAGCCAGGAACCACAAGAAGGTGCAGTTCAGGGGGCTGTTTAGCCAGCGGGGGGAACATCCAGCTGCAGGGACTGGATGTGCTCTTGACAGGGTTGCCAAATCTTTAAAACATTTTCAATGGAGCCACGGAGGGAGTGTTTGGTTTTCTCTAAAGGATAAGGCATCCCTTATTCAATGGGTGTGGGAGGGAGAAGGGCTCTTCCAGTGCATCAGAATGGCACGCCTCGCTAATAACGTGAGAAAAGCCACCAGTTCAGTGAAGTAGGATGGCAGTGGGTTGGTAGCGGACAGGACACCAAACAGGCCTACTAAACTGTCATGAGGCCGTACATTCTTCTTCCTTCCTTTCATTGGAATTGCGAAGAAGTAGCAAATTGAAGCGCCAGGGGAATCGCGACAAGGATCTACCAGGAAGGCAAATGTCAACTATGACGGCTGCATGGTCTAAGATTACTATAGGGCTATAGGAGCATGAGCTGACAGAGGAGAGTCATTTGCTGTCAATTAGAAAAAAATCAATTCAGGAGAAAGTACCATGGACAGGGGAGGAGAAAGAGAACTGCTTGGGAGTAGGTTTGCAAAATCGCAACACATCTGAGACTGCATATTGCTCCATGAACAGCTGAATGATTTCGAATGATTTAGATTGGACCCACGGCTTGTTAGACGAGCCGTCAAGTGAGGGATCAAGACAACAGTTAAAGTCACCACCGAGGACGAGCTGGCAGGAAGGTAAAGCAGGGAGGGAGAAATAGAAGGTTTTGAAAAAATCCTCATTGTCCTAATTTGGACCGTACACATTCGCCAAAGTCAGATCATTGCCACAAATTTTCCCTGAAATGATAACACAGCGCAGATTGCGGTCCGATATGACATTGGACACAGAAAGTGGGACTGATTTATGGACAAGAATTGCAACACCACGAGCCTTACTTGAGAGGGAGGAATGGTAGAGCTGGCCTACCCACCCTCTACGGAGCTTAAGGTGATCTGATGGCTTGAGATGAGTTTCCTGTAGAAAGGCAATTTTGGTGTTTAGCTGTTTCAGATAGTTATGCACTGTGTATAACACAGGAGAATTCTGCCCCTTGACATTCCAACTAGTAAATCTTAAAGCAACCCGCAGGTGTTGTCAAGGAATTAGAACTTAACATGCAGTGATATTAGGGGGCCTGGGTGGATGTTGTACCAGTACATCTCCACCCCCATGACCGGCACCCCCTGCCCACAAGCCAGCAGCACGATGAAAGAGGGCATGGTGCCTGACCAGGCTAAGCATGTCAAGTTGCAGGAGCAGCACACAGGTAAGAACAAACAGACGAAAGATAAACAAAACAAAAAAAAATTAGATGACAGGACGGGAAACCTAACAGAAAAACCATCAAACATCCAAGCCTCCACCCACCCCCCAAGCTCAAACTCCAGTGAGGCTGCTGCAAAGGACAGCAATCCACAACTCTCTGATCAGCATATCTTAATACTTCCTTAAACCTATCACTCCATTCCCACAACATAACCTTAGTAAACTTTAAGAACAGAAGTAAACCTTTTTAAATACCTTGAGCAAAAAACATAACAATCGTTAAAGGTTAAAACGGATGGGATCAGTTAGCCTATATGGCGAGTGTCAGGGGCAGAAAAACAAAGTTTACAGATCAAGACGAAGCAACAAAAAACTCGGCAAGAAGCCATAGACTGCACTGAAAAAAAAACAAGAGGATAGAATAACAAAAGGAAATATGCCAGATCACTTGCTTACGGATCTTTTGTGTAGGTTCTGGACAAACTTGACCGCCGCTGAAGCTGACAGGAGCCAGGTCAGGAGCAGCTAATGAAGAGTCAGCCTGTAGCCGCGCTGATGCAGCTCGGCCATGGAGCCTCGCGGATCACCGAGTCTTTAATTTGGAAGTGGTGGAAGCGCAGGATGACTGGCCGTGGTCTGCCTCCCAGCGCAGGTTTGGGTGTGAGGCTCCAGTGCGACCGGTCCAGCTCAGGGGGTGAAGTGACATCAATGAGGAACTGAGAAAAAAAAAGCGGCTGGACAAAGGCCATCGATTCAGGCAGGCCGATGATGCAGATGTTTTGGCACCTGCTGCGCCCCTCCAGGTCCGCATCTTTGACTGTCAGTGCCTCATTGTCTCCCTGCAAAGTGGCGCAAGCAATCTCAAGTTGTTGAAGCTGCTGGTCAACCTCGGTGGCGTTAACCTCCAGAGAGCTGACCTGCTGTTCGTCGTCCATCACAGTGGAGTGGATGGCAAAGGATGACTTGAGCGCGCATCTACCCTGTGCCTCTCAGACCGGAAGTCAAGCAATAGTTACATAACCGGCCAGACGTTTTAGCACCAGGTTAAGACACACATTGAAAATAATGTTTATGTTTTTATTTTACTTCAAAAATTAAGCAAAAGCAAATATTTTCATCCGATTCTGGGTAAGGAGAAAACAAGTAGGCTCAAATTTAATCAAAACTTTTAACTAGTCCAGCTCCGAGTAAATACAATGAATAATGTGTGGTCTCATTTAGGGGTGATGGAGTTCTCCGATCGGTGTTCCATATTAAATCCTGCCCGTAATGCAACTTTATGATAGATAATAACGGCGACCTTAATCTATCAATAAGTCAAATGTAGCCAAAGTAAAGTACGTATCGACCCGGGTCACATTTGGCAAGACAGAGAGGGGCACAGATAACAGTTACACATGAGGTCAGTGACATTTTGCCGCAGAGGAGAAGCAGCGGTATCACTGGCTCCTATTGACTGCTTTTGATGTATGAACAGTCCGGGGAATTTGTTCTCTGGCTGTCCCCCGAGGAGGAAAGTCACTGACACGTTAGCAATGATGGCATCCTCCTAGATGACCTGCAAAGAGAGTGCTGCCGTACACAGGCAGAGAGATCCATCTGAAAATGTGTCAAACACGTAGAGGCATCGCTGAAGCCAGGCCACCGCAGTCCATCGGCGCCCTCTTCAATTAATTCACATGTCTTTAGTCTGCTGTGGAACCACTGCGGAGTTTCCCGCGATCAATAGAAAGCTATGGCGCTGAGCGAGGTAGCAATTATTAAAGGTCACTGTCATGGGATTATCTCCAAATTAGCTTTATTCTCAGATTGGTGTTATTAGATTTTTGACATTTTGCAGTGCACTCTGTGATTGTTACATGGCCAAATTACAGAGATGTAGTGATGGCTGCAGCCCTCTAATCAAATACGTTCAGGAAGAAAAAACGAATTTGTCCTAATCAGCAGCTAGTGTGCCCCTTGTTAAACCAATTATACAGTGAGTTAGACCTTTCTAGTCACTTCAAGCAGATCATTAAAACAGCCACATTTATGTAGTTTTCACTGTCTCATGCTTAATTACTACGAATGCTGAGTCCACTTTTTGTAATTAGTCATTTGCATGTGAATTCACCTCTGGTACATTCACATTATTGTGCAGTCAACTGACACTGGCAGTGTTTGGTATTTGCCTTTTTCCTCGTTTCCAAATTTGCCTGTGCTTCACGTAACCATCCTAACTGCCCCACCTGCAACATACTGAAATCAAATGTCGATCATGTGGCGAGTTTGAACGAGGAAAGAGTTTACAAGCTTTGCGAAACTTTGCTACAACAAATTAAAAATGAGTTATGACTCAATAGTTTGCATCTACATCAATATGTTAATTTGTTCCTTTTGTTGTAAAAAATATTGAAGGATTGCTGTACTAGCCTGTCTGTTTCCATGTCTAGACTGTGTCAACATTTAGCAGTTTAGTATTTACACTTAATTTGGGAGAGAAGGGAAACATTGTGTCACACGTGGAGAACATCACCAGACTTCCTTAAAAAAAATGCTCAACTTCGTTGGTTTAAGAGTTGTGAGACATTTTGTAAACCTTGTGAAACACTGTCCACAACAAATTCTCAACAACTTGGGCATTCTCATTAATTCAGCATACGTAATAAATGAGGATATTTTTTCTTTGTGTGAAAAATATATTAATTTTGTTTGTGATGTTTGTATGTTTTTGCATATAGAGCGGGAAAGAATTGATCGCTCGCGGTAACTTGAGATGCATAAAAAAGGTTTAAACTTTCTTTGTTTAAATCAACTCACAACAAGCGAGGTGCCATGAATTGATTGAACATCCCTCTAACGTGAACAAGAGAAAAGTCAATCACAAATCATGATGCCACACACACTTTTGCAAGGGCATTTTTAACACTAATAATTCCTCAGGAATCCTGCTTTCATATAATATGTTTACAGCAGTAGTGAACAAAACGTATGCAAAGTGTTGACATAAAGCAATTATTTATATTCAGTTTATATTAGATGAGGTGAATACTGATAATCCTTTAAATGCTGCCTTCTACAAGTGAGGTCAGTAGGTCCTGGTACTTTCTAAAACTAATTTTTGCAGTGTTAATAGTTGCCAAGGAAACCGTGAATAGGACAATTACAAACACCTCAACAGACAGACACATATGTCCATTAGCCTCAGTCTCTCTGGCCTTGGTCACAGTGTTCTGACATGAATGGTCAATACAGTTTGAATAGACATAGGGTTCCTGCTTTGACTTGTCGCTCGCTCGCTCTAAAAGGCTGTTCGTTGTATTTATTGTCCAAAGACAGCTTTTTGCAAGTGTTTCTCACTACATGGAACACTCATGAGCTTGGCTTTAGACAGCTCCATCTGTGATATCTGCTGTTCCAGCTCAGGGATGGAAAGACAAATAAGCAATGTTCAGAATTTCTTCTCACACATTTTGGTTTTGGATATATGTGCATCACAGAGTTTTGTGCCAGGGAAGAAGCACTTTCTTTTTCGACGCAGCGGCCCGAAAAAAAGGTTTTTCTTTCACGTCTGACCATCTTGCAATTTTGTTGACACCCTATAAACTTGACTTTTTTATTTTTCAAACCCTCCCTTTAGTTCCAGTCCTTGGTGTCAAAGGCTGGCAGGGATTTGTTCTTTAGGTGCCAATCTCCTTTCACCAACTGAGCTGTGTAAAGGAACAAGCTATTTTTCCTTGTCATAACAAGCAGCATTACCATAACATTATACATCCTATTCAAAAGGTTTTACCTAAGTGAGGACTTCCTGAGAGGTAGGCAGTCTCTGTTTCCTGCTTTTATTTCCTGTCTTTTCACATCTGTATAGTCAATCCTCTGCAGATTCAAGCTGTGTTTTGTTTGATAAAGGGGAATAACTATATTCTTCGAAACCTGGACCATTGTTTATATATTCTGGTGTGTAAATGAGTCATACTCAGCAAAAGTTTTAGAATAGGTACAGCATATTGCCTCAGCTGGTTTCCACAGCATGGCTGCTATGGCTGCAATGTAGTCCTTTTAGGAAAACTCCGACCATCAAAGTCATTTCCATGAAGCGCTTGTTTTTGCCACTCGGCTGAGGTTGTTGTCAAGGAAATGTTTTCTATATATATGTTTAAGACCATTACGATAATTTTTGTGACCGAACGTGTGTTTACGGATACAAAAAGGACCTCACTCTTTAATAAAATTTGGTGTCGGACATATAATCCCTCCAGGTGGTTTCTTGGTCTGCCCAGGGCTTTAGTTTATCTAACTTGCCCCTTTCAACACATATGGGGCAGCAGTTATACCTGCTTTCTTTCCAAATGTCACAAAAAAAGGCAAAATAACTCATGACATGAACTTGATCTCACTGCAATGTTCGTTATGCAAATCTCATGTCCATAGGTGAGGGTTTGAACGTGGATGAGCTTGTGAATTGACATCTTTGCGTTCAGGCTCAGCTCCCTTTTGACCATTGCGCCATCAATGCCTGCTGAAGATGATCTACTGATTCTTCCGTCCATCACCATCACTCACTCCTCACCAAGTCCCAGAGATATTAAAACAATATATGCAAAGTTAGCTAGCAGAAGTATTAGTATTAGTCCCTGCAATGTTCCAGTAATTAGCAGTTTGTGTTGATGTAACATATTCAAAATGGCTCATGTCAAATCCAGCTAACTGTTTCAACACTATAACACTCTGTTCCTGCAAGTAAAGCGATTATAGATAATCCCCAAAGGAATGGAAGATAAGGGTAACATGTCTTTTGGTGTTTGTCATGGTTTTGTTATGTTATCCGTTGTTTACTGGATTAAATGCGTGGTGAAACTTAATTTACATGTAGGTTAGCTTACATAACATCATGCCATCTTTACAGACAGAGCGTTGCCAAGAGATAACCAATCAGCTCTATTGTACTTGTCACAGCTGACACCTGCTGTTGCCATAAACCTGAACAATTCCAGGACATTTGTTGAGACAGCACACAGAGGAAAAGTCAGCTCACTAACATGCAATGACTTCCATGAGAACATTTGAACTTCACAAGCTATTAGTAGCGAGGCTGTTTCATAGCTAACCACAGTTTTTACTCAATAAAAGCTACCTGGTTAGCCCTCTTACAGTTATCTATCCTCGTTAGTGAGCTCAGTATTGGTTTCACTTGTGATCTTAGGCTGTTAGCTCATCAGCTCACGTAACTAACCACTACATATCCCCTGCCACTTAATTGCAAGCTTTAAAGGGGAATTCCATTGTTTTTTAAACCTGGGCCCAATGTTTAAATACTTTGATGTGTAAATGATTCATACTTACCAAAACTTTTGGAAGCTCATTAGTTTACATAGCTATGGCACTAACTTTTACACACTCCCCACCACTTAATGGCCTGCGGTAAAGTTGAATTCCAGTATTTCTGAAGCAGGTAATTTTTCGGTGTATAATTGATTCATACTTATCCAAAGTTTTGGAAGCTCATTACTTTAAATAGCTATGTAGCTAACTTTTACTCACCCCTTGCCACCACTGAAATCCTTTACACTCAGGATGTAGATAGTACTTGACCATATTTGGTGTGTGTTTGTGTGGCAGGGAATGCAAATGTAGGGAACTATAGTCACAGAAAACAGCATCTGTCACTATTACACAGAGAAAGCAAAAAGTGATGCGTTTGTGGCAATTTAATATTCTGGGTAACTATCCCGAGAATATCATGGCTACAAACCGGCACACACATGCACACAAACACACTGGCAGCCACTACTTTGTTTTTGTCCAAGTGTTATTCCACTTGATTTTGTGAGGATGAATCAGGGTATGGACCTCAGTTTGCCCCTCTTATGTTCACATCTCAGGTGGTTAATGAAGAGCTACACTCAGTCGCCAGCCCTCACTCCTCAGTGAAAGCCCTCCAGCATTTACTTGAGCGCCGCAGCGGTGGGAATAGTTTTTGAAAGGCTTAATTCTAGGTGGATGATCCTGCTCAAGAGGATTGACTTGCACTACTCCAGATGATGCAGGCATGAAGTACTTTTTGTCACAACTTTGCTGAACAAAAGTTTGTATTTGATTTCCATCTGGATGCAGAGAACAGCTGGCTTGAAGAAAGCTGTGCCCCAAACAGAAGTGAAGTACAAGCTCAAGCTCACACTGCTTTCCGAAACCCACGATATGAGTCAACTGATTTACTGAGAGCTGGCATCAGTCCTACCCAGCTCAACTGTATTTAAGGCACCTTGCACTTTTTTGGTGGGCATGAAAACAGGCCAATTTTGATACCACTAACATTTACTTTGAAATGGTTTGCGCATAACATGCTGAGGAATTAAAAAAATAAATTCATCAAGATTGAATATGTGACATTTCTGCATTGAAATGACTTAAACTGATCAGATCTTTTTAATATATCTTGTTGAGTTGTGTTCTTACATTATCCCAAATGTTTGCAGCAATGTTCAAACCCAGAGAAATCTGTAACTTTGCTCAAGGTAACGGTGTGTTTCATTTGCTCGACTGATGCTACAACTTCGAGAGAGAGTTGGCCAATAAGACTGAACTTGACATGAATAAAACTTTAAAGCCTGACCTTGACTTCGAACATTTCAGCCTGAACTGCATAGATTTCTTCAGCGACAGTTGCAATAAGGACAACAGTCCCCACGGTCCCACGCAATTCACACACTTTGTTTTTCTTGATTGAGTCCCGTAGCGGCAGAAAATACATATCATGCATTTCAAATTAGGTCTATTGTCTGAAATTAAAGATGTGTGTAAAATATATTGTATTAAAGTGACTTCAGGCATTTTAATTGTATCAACCCTATTATCCAGCTTATTATCCATTGTTTGCTCAAGAATAAACACAATCATACATATAATACGGTATAGGCTAATCATTTTATAAATTCGTCACATCAAAAGTTTACATAGATTTGTAAAGACAGTGGACATCATGGCAGTTCCAATGATTTCTACAACTCTCATTTTTCTTTGAAGTAATGAGAGGAACACATCTAAGCAGGCCTCTGGCTGAACTTTTAACCACTCCTCTTGACAGAGAAATGTAACTAAATGTGTTGTCTTTCCGGCATGTACTTGTTTTTTCAGCACAGCCCACATGTTCTTCATGGGGTTCAAGTCAGGACTTGGGCAACCACTCTAAAAACCTCCCTCTAACCTGATTTAGCCATTCCTTTGTACTTTTGATGTGTGTTTGGGATCATCGCCCCGTCAGAGCACCCAGATCCATCCGAGAGCTAATCTTCTGCTGATGATTTTAGTTTTTCCTGGAGAATTTGGAGATAATCCTCCTTTGTCATTATTCCATTTACTTTTGTTAGAGCCGCCAGATCCATCCAGAAAAACAGCCCCACAGCACAACACTACCACCACCAAGCTTGACAGCAGGTTTGGTGTTCTTGGGGTTAAAGGCCTCACCTTCACTCCTCCAAACATATCACTGCTCAGTTTTTCCTCCAGAGGGCTTTTTTCTTTGTCCATGTGTTCAGCAGCTTCTAAGCTCATGTTGAAGTAAAACACAGTTGACTGTGGACACTGACACCTGCCTTGCAGCAGCTTCTAATTCATTGCGCACTTGCTTTTGGTGGTTTTCAGTTGACTCAGTGTTCTCTCAGCAGCAGGTGATGTGTTTGTGTTTTCTTCCTGACATAACCGTGCCATTCAATTTATACTTCCAAACAGCTGCTTGTACAGTAGATCTCTGGACCTGGAACTGCTTTGAAATGGCTCCAAGTGACTTTCCTGACTTTTTTAAATCAATAATGTGCTCTTTCAGATCAATGCTGAGCTCTTTAGACTTTCCCATTGCAGTGTTTGTGGCTGAGTCTAGTACGCATAACAAAACGAGCCCTATTGGGCCCAGAAAAGTCACCAGCTGTAATCATTTAGAACCACTCCGAGGAAGTTAAGAGGCTGTGCCACAAAGACCATTTGATTTACGCAACTTTCTCTAATCACTAAAACTGATTGATTGTTCAGGTTAATGCATGTGTATTTATTGGCCAGCGGATTTGGTCACATTTTCGGAGAAGAAGAATATAATAAAGAATATAATAAATTCAATGAACTCAGATTTTTGGGGCAAAATTGTTTGCATTCCTCTCATTCCAGGACAGACAAATTTGAGCTGTAGAAATCATTGGAACTGAAGACTGCCATATGTGTTCTTTATATTATTCTTTCAGAATAAATTAGCAAGACTAAGCTCTTTGATGTCAATCTTATTCCTAGCACCCCTTAAGGCCTATCTTAGTGTCTCTGCACTCTCATATGACATTTTAATTTTTTTTCTCTTTCTTTTAGTCTCTCTGTAGCTGTGTCCGATATCACTCACTTATACCCTACTCCCTTGTCACTACATAGGTGGACTATATAGGGAGCTCAGCGGCAGAAAGAAAAAGCACTTTCGGACACCACTAAGGCACCATTTTTCCCTCAGCGCAATGCAATAATGGTAAATATTGTGAAAAAGTAGTGACCATCGGTTGTACATTACTTTTGCCGATGCGTTGTGGGATACTTTGAGTCCACTATATAGGGTATATTCCGACTAGACATTCGGACAGCACTACAAAATAGCATACTCACTATGTAGTGCACTATATATATATATAGTGAGTGATTTCAGACACTGGACTTTCTCAGTCAGAAAGCACATTTTCTAAAGAAATCCGTTACAGCTGCTTTCTCTGTGTGTGTGCAGGCATGTTTAGGCCAGAGTTAGAAGCAGAGATGATAAGAGGTCAGCCACTATTAAGCTAGTTTAGCCCGTGTATATGCAAATACAAGTCTTAGCACTGGGCTGTGGGCTGTGTTCATATTAATCCTTTTATTTCAAACTGCCAGGAGATTTTTTTCTTTTTTGGAGTTAATATTTAATCTCCAAAGTGAAACAGAGTGTGTCTGATTTGTAGTGTAGTAGTGTGAAGTCCTATATATTTGCATCATGAAGAGAAGCAAGAAATACATCCTGTGTTCTTACTACTTAAAATAAATACCCTATAAACAGCATATGTCTGTTCACTTGAGTACAGTTGTGTCCAGCCAGTTCATCTTTGCCTGTTGGAACGAAGCACCACAAGAGAGCATGCAGAAATCTCTACAGCCAATACCTCCAATTTCTATCCTTAATTTTTGGCTTAAACTGGCCCTTTAGGCATTATTCATTGTTAAAATACAAGATACAATTAAAGATGCATAGATCAAGAGTAGGCATAGTGTTCATTTATCATTGAAGCGTGCAGGCAGACATGTAGGAAGTTGTGTGCAGACACTGTACAGAGAATTGTCAGAAAATGTCCACTTCTACTTGTCGTTGTCATGATATTTAAAAGGATTACTGTATAAAGTCATCAAAATGTATTTATCAAAACATAGTTCTTACACAGAGCGAAGCAACACAATCTCAAAAGCACAGAGATATATATTCTTTTCTCCTAAAGAAATTTAAATGTTTCCAAACGTTTTCATCTGTTTCGCTCGCACAGAGTGATCATTAGACAGAGGAGCTCTGTCTTACAAGAACAAGGATTTGTCTTTGCCTTCTCTTTCACTCCCTGATTCCTAAGAAGCTCCGGCCTGCCGGCAAGCTGCTTTATCTGGGAGTGTGCAGAGCCCTGTGATGTCAGTGGAGAAAACAGGAAGTTAATGATTGTGATCCTGCTCTGTCTTATTATCTTCTGGGGGGAGAAAATCTTTAGGGCTTGGCTTTGTAATTTTCTTAAGTTGATGACTCGGACACTAATCTTTCACTCGGAGAAGGGACGTTAGAAGTTACTTTTTTAATTTAATCCGAGTAACGTCCTAGAAAATCCTTGTCTCTGACCATTTTGTGGGCTGTGCCACAATGTACTTCTCAGTGGGACGTCAACCTAATCTTAAGAATGCACATGCATATGGTTTAGAAGGAGCTGTGCACACCACAGAGCCTTGTTTCTTGGGTACATTTCATGTTGAAGAGAATGGTTTGATCCATGAACTCCGCTATAATGGCCTGGCACACTTCGCCTACACTTTGGTAGTAGCGCCTACAGTACCTCACTGACAAATTAATCAGCTTGCTGTTGGTTCAGCACTCACTCAGTTTTTCAGTTTTCTTTACACCTGCACTGACTGGTCATTTTCTGGCCCCAAAATGGGCCTGCACGGACCAATCTGGGTGGAGTGCAGCACCACCCAGTAAGGAGGAATTTATCTGTGTTACTTGGACACAGACCCATCTTTAAAATCAAATAAAGCCCTGTAATATATGTCGCTTCTTACTCCTTTGTTATCCAGATTTAAACTATAGAGCAGCTTTAAAGGCTGCAGCCTGGAGTTATGAGAAAAAGGTGGACTTGAATGAGCACAGCTCCCAGGTCCCTCCTTCTTCTTCTCTACTGCGATGCAGCCCTGCCTTCAAAGCCCCTTCCCCACAGAGTTATGTTGTTGAACAGATAACAACAACATCAGCCCTGATTGTTCTATTTCCGATCAATACAACAAAATTACAATAAAAAGTGCCTCATGCAGATCACTGTAGTAACCCGAGTACCAAAACATATTCCTCACATCACGGTAGACAGAGTACCAGCTAATTATGACCAGGAGCAACATTTTTTCCATGCTGCCTTTCTGAAGCATGAGTAATGTTATTTCTCTAAACCAATTCAACCACTTCATAGTGTACTAAACGCAAACTAACTTTATTATAGCTGCCTGGTCACTTTTGCTAACCCGTAGTCATAAAGACAAAGCTAAACACCGGAGTTAGCATACAAGCTCACGAGCTAGATTTGCCAACAAGCTACGTAGCTACAACATCGGCGATATATGCTATTGTGAGTATTACTGTAACTGCTGCCACCATAGCCTTGTGGTTAAAACATAGAATTAAACATATATCAAGTCCTTACTTGTCCAGCAGAAAAGCAGCTAACTCTGCGTCGCTCCTGAGTCCTTACAAATCCCGCAGCTCACCTCTGAAATGACGCTCGGGAATTTATCCTTGTTTTCTCTCTGGCTCAGTCCAATTCTTTGTTTTTACACTGCTTTTCTTCATCAATCTTCTTATTTCTTCTCTTTGACATGGGCAATGGTGGGGCATTTTTCTGCTGTTGCCTCCCTGTCATTGTTTACAGTTTGAGTTTGAGTTTGAGCTTGAACGTATCTGACCAGCTAAGAGCAGGCACTGTGCTTGTGCGGGGGAGGGGCACTGCCCAGTACGCGCTGTGAGAGGGAGGGGGTCTGCCAGCAGCGTATGCACAAGACTGCTTGACACACTCCCCTTGGCTCTGATTGGTCATGTTGATCCGGGAGCGGTGGATTCTTGCAAATCAGATTAGGGCCACTGGGTGGAGCCACAGACAGTGGATTTTTACACAGCTGACTTGCATCTTATTCTACTGTCAGATCATAATGACAATTTTAGCAAATATAACGCTGTTATAAATATAACACTCACTGTGGTGAGGACACTGCGGTACACTGGGCTCACACTTCTACCAACTGATCTACTGGGGAAATTAATACATTTCCATTATGGGTTTTATTTTGTTGGTAACACTTGCATAATCGCAGTGACGCTCTGTGCAAGCCCTGCTGTTCTGACAAATGACCGTTGCACCACTAGTGGCGTTAAACTTCACCCGCCAGTGTAATATTGTTCAATTAAATCCCTAGATTTACACATTACACATAATAACAATGTTATTGGAGATTGCAGTCTAAAGGTAGCCCCAGCATGCAAGGACAAAAGCGAAGGCTTTCCAACAGTTTCATAAATTAGGAAATATCTTCAATACGTCTTTAAACCCTAAAGATACCAAGTGTGTGTATGAATGAGAAATGCTGAATGTAATCCAATGTACACCAAGTTTATTTGTAATTAAACCTCCGCAGGGTGATCATTGTCCTTAAAAACAAAACACATGAGAAAGTTTTCTTCTTGATGTGGAAACTTTACTGGCCACACGTACACATTTTGTTGTTTGTTGTTCAGTTGGTTTTACCCTCTTGTGGGAGAAAAAACCCCACTGTTTTCGCCTTCCTTTCCATCATTCGAATGTGAGTTTGGGTGAGAAACACAGATTGATGAAGGCTTCCACAGACA
This sequence comes from Diplodus sargus, assembly GCA_903131615.1. Taxonomy (NCBI): domain Eukaryota; kingdom Metazoa; phylum Chordata; class Actinopteri; order Spariformes; family Sparidae; genus Diplodus; species Diplodus sargus. The sequence continues at coordinate 119,176 of CAEMYA010000062.1, forward strand.
CACACTCAGAATCCCTCTGCACATGCAGTGTTTTCACATCCCGGTCCCATTTTAATTTATGCCATTCAGCAGCCAGCAAAAGGTCAACGTCAATATGTCAAACACTCATTTTGTCCATTCATCAAATCAAATCTCACCAACACATGGAGCCTGACCTTCATTTTATACACAGTTTCTATTAAAAAATAACATAATTCACCACACATTCCCGTGGCTTTCTGCCAGTGTTAACTGGCAAAACTCCACATGAAGGAAAATTATTTGCGATATTTTACCGAGCACTCACTCTGGAGGGATTGGGAAAATGCCAGCTGAAGGTGGATTTATTATTGCACATCTGTTTGTTTTTTTGTTTTTGTTTTTTATAATACAGCTGAGATCTGGCTCAATGTGAAGAGCCACACACAACACACACACAATCAAACACACATGCACACAAAAGGTGTAGGTTTGTTTTTTTAACATTATTTTTCTACCAGGACATTCCAGCTGAGTTGAGGCTCTTGAAGTTGTCAAAGCCTTAAAAAAAAAAGAAACGGCAAACTTTACAAAAACATCTTATCGTCAGCTCTAATTATTTAAATACAAGATAACACAAACCCAAAAATACTACGCCAAAGCACACACAATCTCCCTTCCCAGAACACGCTCATGATTCTTCAGTCACTTGCTGTTTGCAAAGATGACAGTGATGTTCATGTGTAGACACGCTCAAGTGTGTGTGTCTGCGTCCGCTGAAATATGTCTCCGATCGGGTTAATATCAACTGAGAAGTGCTGAGAGCACTGCTGTGGTCGTGACCTCCTCATCTCCCCTCTCTGTTACATGGCTGATCCACAGCGACAGACTGTTACTGGAGGGTGAGTGGGGAGAAAGAGATCCAAATTAAACCAAAAGGGAGAGAGTAACAGATAGGAGACAGGACAGGGACACTTTCTATTTCTATGATTCAGTTTCCCAACAAACTCTATCTTTCACATTTTGACATCTTTGAGGGAGCTCACTGTATTGTGTGTTTGCTATCAAAGTTAGTAAGTAAGAAGACTGTAATATTATTTTATCAATGCCAACAGTGTGGCTCGTGTTGGTCTGTCCAGTTTTTAAAAATCAATCATACAGTATAGCTACTCTGACCCAGCCGATACTGGGTTTTGGGGGTCGATGATAAGAAGAATGCAAGGGGGTAACACATTCTGGGATTTATATCTCAGCAAATATTGAGAAATATATATATATATATATATATATATATATATATATATATATATATAAAACTTTAATTCACCGAGTGTTTGTGATGAAAATATATCACTGCAACGGTCAGCCCTCCGAACCGAGACTTCAGTGAACTTTCCCCTGGAAAACGGCCTCCGTCCCTGCGAGTGAGGGAGTCAGACAGCGTCCTGTTTACTGATGGTGATTATGTAATTATGTAATTTAGTGCGAAAAAAAACATACTACATTACTACACATTATAACAGCATCCATATGAGTATAAACCATCCGCAGGTTTAGATTGACAGGGGGACACCGGGGAAACACCTTGAAAACACACAGACGTCATCATCATGACATGTACCATCACGTCTCTTTCTGTGTGAATTACACAGCGGTTCGTCTTTAAGGCGGAGATGCTTTGCTCTGTGTGAATCACCATTGGTGGAGAATTGGCGAACAATCGCTGCGGAGATAATGCGGCGTCGCTGTATAAAAAAGGCTTATAACATATTCTTAAATATTTGGGCCTTCTTGTCAATTCAGCAATCGTTACACATGAAGATATTCCTTTGTGTAAAACTCATTGTATTTATTTGTTCCAGTGATGTCGGTGTGTACTGTATTTATATATAGAGTATGGAAGTGAGATCTGATCTCGTGGTCACTCGAGATGTAGGTTGAGATATATGTTAATAGGTCAGGTGTGAAGTGATGGCCACGGAGCTGTCCACTTGTGATTGCGTCACTCAGGAGGGATGCTGGTACCGAACAGAATCAGCCTCTTAATCCCAACACCTCGGCTTGACGATGAGTCAGTGCATTGTGTGTAGAAGGCTGCTCAATACTCTGCAGCAGAGAGCAAAAAACACGGGGGTAGGACAACTTTAGAGTTGTCAATTGCTTGTTCGAGTTTGGATACCCTTCCTCAGTGTGAAAAGCAGCGTGGTAAGCTGCATGACATAATAAGGTGTAACAATCCAGCCAATTGGAGCTGACTAAATGACTGACTGCACACCGTATGACAAAAAAACAATACAATTAGAAATCTTTTTTTTAATACAAGATGGCGTCTAAGTGTACAGATAATGAATCCATAAACCAACTTTCTGTAGTAACTTTTTTCTCGGACAACTTGACGAACCTCATTGGCAATAAATAAAAGATTCATTAACACGACTGTAAGCACTAAAACGTCTGGCTTGTGGAGATTTGTCATCATAATTGCTGCTGGAATATGTATGTTCACAACACTGGGGGGGCTCCGAGGAGCGATCAACCCCCTGCCCCTCCGAGCATGTTCGACGAAACGCTGCGCGAGTGCCCTCTTGGATGTCCCTGTGGAAGATATTACACGATGAAGTGCCTTTGACAGTGTCCCGGAGCGCAAGGGAATGTGATGAAATTTCCCCCATGGTGCCCTTAAAATGGAGAAAATGTGATTGTGACTTTCTCTCTGGTGCCCCACCGCATGCCTCTGGATCTGTTTTTTATATATATATATATATATATATATATATATATATATATATATATATGTATTTTGCCCCTGATCCCTAGACAGACCAGCATTTGGTCATGAACCAGGCCCATGTTGTATGCTGTGGCTCTTGTAACTTTAAGTATTGCCCCTACAGTCTTTGCACTTTATCTTGTCCCACTGAAACTGTCTTAAATTTTCAAGTTCCAACTGTTCCATTCTATGAATTGTGTTCTCTTTGTGTGCACAAACAAGTGAAACAGTCCACTCTCTCTGCAGAAACACACACACACACTACGGAGCGAGAGGACAGAAGATGAAGCGACAAGACAAGTGGAAATGAAAGGGAGAGGACGGAACAAGACAGGGGACAGAACGAGGTAAAAAAAAAAAGTGTAGAGGAAGGAGAGCGCAGGGGGAGATGGAAGAAATCTTCTCAGTGGAAATGATGACAGGGGAGCAGAGAGTCACAGACGACTGAGGAGAGGAGGAGAGGAGTGAGGTTAAAGGGGAGACAGGGACGGGAGTACAGTCATGCAGGCTGGATGGTAAATGCGCTGAGCACAGCAGTGGCTCCCTCCAGCCGTTCCAGTTCACCGAGTCACTGGAGAATAGGATGAATGACTGGTCCGGACGAGACAGGAGGGAAGAGATACGGAGGGGGGATGAAAAGAAACCCAAATACTTGTATAGAGAAGGATTTAAACTCAGAGAAAAGATGTACAAGCGGGACTACTTTTCTACTAATAGACATGCAACCTCCTGCGACCCACTGTTGTGGCAGCAGTTGGCATCTGTTTACATATCTGTAGGATAAAGGACCAGTGACGAATTACAAGGAACAGCCAGAATAAATGAGTGAAGAGACATAACACTTGCTTTCACACAGCTAGAGCGTGCATTGAATGGTCTGAGGAGCTGGAAATAAATCTTGTTTATCTCATTGATGCAGTATCGACACAAGAAAAAGGATTTCAGATGAACAGACAACTTCTTTGGGACACCTCCAGAAGTATAGAACTAATGGTTAGTTACATACTCAGCACTCACTATAATGGAGTGCACCTTCTCATACTGTTACCATACTGTCACTGGCTACTCCTACAAAACATTTGACGTGTTAAGTTCAGAGAGGACAAATTGAACTCTATATCTACGGGACAGGCACAAAATTTTTAACAACAAATTCTTGTTGAAATCGGCAGGAGAGCTAGATTACTGTTAGCGGCAGGTCTATGTTAATGGTAATGTAGTCAGGTAACGGTATCAAAGCCGTACTCTCAACCCGAACCAGGCTGTTTTGCAGGTGGAAAAACACCACAGCCCATATCCATCTGTGGAAAAACAGACATTTCTTCAAATGCGAAGCAATTTGGCACAGTCAACATCTTCGCTGCCTCCGAATTCATGTTGCGCTATACAGAACAAAACAGAGATAGATGCAATGAGATGTAACGCAGAAGTCTCACACAGAGATGCACACTGTGACGAAATTTGTTCACATTGATAACATAGATACATTTTATTCTCTTCTGTTGAAATTCGAGCTGCATTTGGAAATTGTGAGAACAATTAAACTGTCCTGTAGGCTGACCGTGGATCAACACTTCAACGTGATGGTTTGGGTTATTTTAATGTGAGGTTGCATGAGGTACTTCATACATCAGTGTATGACCTGTAGCAGATGACTATCAGCTCTCACCCTGGGAAGCAGCACGTAGCACCGACAGGGAAGCAGTGTGAACACTGTACTGTGCTAAAGTTGCTTATCCAAAGCACTGAGGCCAAGGCTTACCTGCTGGTGTTTTGTGTACAGCGTAGACAGCAATGTAATTGTGACTAGCCAGAAACTTCACTAAGTGATCTAAACTTTCTTCTGTTCTCTGCATCTTATCGTCTTCATCAGTAACCTGAGTTGGCCCACTTGTCCTCACACTGGACACTGATATTTCTCATACTCCAGACCCAGGTGCTTAATATGCCAGGAGACTATAGCTGTGATGAAGATTTCCAATTTGAAACGGCATTATCAGACGAAGCATAGGAATTTTGAAGAGACATTTCAGAGATAAGAACAACAAAAATAAATGCACCGAAATCGTCATATCAAGCTGCAAGCAGGATTCTTGCCACATCTATGGCACAACAACAAAAAGCAACAGAGTGCTCACTCAGAGTGGTGTGGATTTTGGATAAGCACAAGAAGCCATTCTCAGATGCTGAAATAATGCATGACTGGAGTGATGGACACAGTGTTTGAAGGCAAACAAAACAAGGAAATATTCAACTATGTATTTTAATTTATGTCAAAATGGAAATGACATTTTAATTTAGTTTATATTTTTTTTTTGTTGTTTTGAATGAAAAGGACATTTTGTTTTAAATATTACAGTATTATTGCACGTGGCCTTACCGACCTCAATACATGGACCTTTGAGTCATTGAAAAAAATCTTTGTGGCCCTTTAGGATTTGTATTTGAGTACCCCTGTTCTAAACGCTTGAAATCAGATCTGACTGGTCAGCCTGTGTGACAGGACTTTAATCACATTTAGAACCACCTACAGACGTAGCCTAAATCTGATCTGGGCCTCCGTCGAGTGTAAGGAGACTTGTAATGTAATAACTGCGCCAATGCACTAAGAGATGTAATAAAACTTCAATTTAATGTTTATGATGTAATAAACCATTTGAGGACACCGTCAATATCCAATTAGTATCAGAGGCACAAAAATATAAGAAGAATGTTGCTGCTGTGTGTGTTTGTGTGTGTGTGTGTGTGTGTGTGCGTGTGTGTGTGTGTGCATGCGTGCATGTGTGCGTGCGTGCGTACGTGCGTGTGTGTGTGTGTTCGTGTGCCTGCAAGCATCATTAAAGCCAGTTAATGGCCATGTTTTGTTGACAGGCAGAAGTGCTGTTCACTCTGGCGGAAAGGACAGTCAGATGTGTCTATCCATCTCTCCCATCTCCCCCACTCTCTCTCTCTCTCTCCCTCTCTCCTTCTCTTTCCCTCCATCTGAGTCTAGACGTTTGTTTGGAGAGAAAAGTTCAGCAGGTTAAATGGAAATCCCGGCTCCATGTCTCCCTTTTTTTTATTCCTCTGTTGCTCTCAGTCCCCCATTTCTTTTTCTCTATTTTGATCTCTTCACTCTCCATTGTGTGAGTTTTTTAAACCTTGTCCAGTAAGTTCAACATGTTTCAAGACTTTTCCTGAGTTGATGATGGAGATATTTTCACACAATGGACTTTTTGCAGTGTCCCTCATGTTCTCTTTATCAATCCCTAACTTTTTAAACACACACACACACACACACTGTTGCCAGAGCCATAGTCAGTGAAGCCCCACTTCAGCTGAACTCTGAAAAAAATAAATTGGCATCAGAAAAAGACGTTATTTAACAACAGTTTCACTATAACCTGTTACTTCTTTTTTCCCTTTTCTTTACATTAACTAAACCAGATATTTCAACCTCTGGCAAAGAACACTACTGGGTGTCTCCAGACCATGAGCAACAGTGGGTGGCAAATAACTTAGTATGCCTTTAAACACCGTATATCTGTCTGAACAGAATTCAGCAGACACGACTTTGAATTTTTGTCCCAAATTGACTCCAGGGTTGTTTGTGCACACGAATGTGTCACTTGTATTAGCTTGTGGTGTTTAGAGTACATCAGCACTTCAACCGATCTGTTTTTTTTAATGCTGACATGTACAGTTTTTTGGGGGTTTTTCACACTGAATCATGGAAGAATTGATTGATTTTATTCATATTTATTATGGTTTCAACAAAAAGGGACCCAAAAGCAAAAAAAACAAACACAGTTCGGCAGGTCACTGAACAAAAAGCCAGCTATATTAAAAAACAGCTGAAATACAAAGTCCAGTAGATCCAATTCCTAAAATACGGAGTCCAAGCATAAAGACTGGCTAGAAAAGGCAAGGGCGAAGCAGGTAGGGCAAATTCATTCAACTAAAGAAGTTCAAAAATGCCCAAATTAAATCATGTACAAACCAAAGAAGCTCTGTGAACA
>CAEMYA010000062.1:127717-149735 GCA_903131615.1 Diplodus sargus
ATTTTACTGTGCACAGAGGACACTTTCACTGTGTAATAATTTTAGTGCATGTATACCACTCAAAGCAGCGCTGCGTCTCCCGCGAATGATTGTGTACTATAGTCCGTGAACGCACCGTCCCTCAGTTAGTGAACGTGAACCTCAGGGCTCAATCACGAACTGAATGACGGATCGTTTGGCTGTTTATCAGTTCAGGGAGTTGGAGAGCACTGAACGATTCGGTGAACGAATCTTTTGAACGAATCATTTTAATGAACTGATTCTAGAGATTCAGTACAGTAAAAAGAACTGTCGTTCCCATCACTACAGCAGGGTGAACAGATTTCTTCTAGTATCCTATGGGCTTTGTACTAATGGTTTTGATAAAAATGAATTAAAACAAGTGTGTTAAGTACGTAACTTATTGAAGTTATGTCGAGACGGAAGTTGAGTACATCACTAAGTTAGAAGTCATTGTCAACTTTTGGTTTCACATTGGACATCAGACAGCAATCGCCTGGGTGAAAGTCCTTTGTTTGGTTTACCCGTCATCACCCTGACCTCCTCCTATCTACCACGGATAGGGTATCCAGACATTTTGGCTCTTTATACTACTTTGCTTTATTTCCTTTGCTGCCAGAATAATGACTATGGTGACTAGAGCTCAGAACCTAAAAAGAAGCGTAAATATGGCTCTTAATAAGCTGTCTTCATAGATAACCTACATGGTAGTCTTTCTGATAAAGATCATTTGTTTCAAGGTGCTTCATTAAATCAAAGAAAATGACATATTCGTGTGTATACGCTATACTAAGATAATGTCTTTGGATGGTTTGAAGCGATTGTCTACCACTGAATTTCCTTAAACTCTCAAAAGTCTTCATGAGCACCATGATGTTTCTCACTCTCACTGTCTCTGTCTCTATCTATCTATGTGTGTGTGTGTGTGTGTGTGTGTGTGTGTGTGTGTGTCTGTGTGTGTGGAAAATAAAGACTGTTTTCCAGCTCCTTACAGGACACTTTTACAAAATGGCCTCACGCTCCGCTGGGCTTCAGGTGTGCACAATTACACACATCTCTCTCACTCCCTTTCCCTTCTCTCCTTACGTCTCAGACTTGTGTATCGGTCCCTTGTACCGTCTCCTCCCTCCTCTCCTGTTTAATTTCTCTGTAAATGCATCTCCCTCTACTCTGACTTTATTTGTCTCCCTATTCGGACTCTCGGCTTGACAGACAAAGGTCCACCATTACTCTCTCTTCCCTCCCTAAATAATCCCCATTCTGCACTCCATCAGCCAGGATGGCAAGAAGGATGGTGCCTGCAGGAGAGGGAGGAAGGAAAGGAGGGAGAGAGGGGTGGAAAAGCTGAGGAGAGGAAGGGATGATGAGACATTTCAATGCAAACTAAAGACATTCATCTACAGGGAGCTTGCAGCTTTCCACACAATCTATGCTGAGTTTACAGGAACATGCTGAAGAGCTGGCTCTAACTCACTTGCATGCAGACACACAACATATTATTTCCAGAGAGCTTGTTTTCCATCATACACTAACTGACAAACATATGCCAGTACATCACCTTGGGGAGCTGGGTAAACAGGATGATTGTGTTAGATTTTACTCCCTCTCAGTCATGTATTCTGACATGTTTTATCAATCCGTTTTTACCCTGTTTAAACCCAATTTAAACCCTTGATGATCAAGGCCTTACATTGGGTAAATTACTCTAGGTATAATACAGATTTAATTTGCAACAAAGAGAGTGTGTACAGATTAGCAGAGTTTGTGTAAATGCTCTCACTGCCAGAAGAGGCAGACAAAAGTTCAACACTGCAGGTTCAACGTGACTGCTGTTAACATTTTTCAATTAACAGTTGATCACATGAGTACTTGAGTGTTAAAGGGGTCCTCTTAAATGTGTATTTTTGCTAGGTTTGCCTATGTTGAAAATAAAAGGCTAACTAGGTTGTTTATATATACCCAGTCGATAGCCCAGCCATGTGGGAGGCGTTGTGTTTATTCTGTCTCCAACACCAAATACAAATTGAGTCCAGTGTAAAGAGTGGATTTGGCTGTGACGTAGACTTCACAATCAGCTGAACATAACTGCCCTTCCTGCCAAGACCTTTATGCACACGTCACATTTTATATAGTCACATTTCGAGTTAGCCAAACACTACCTAGCTCACCAACGTCATCCAGGATTGCTTCCTCGTTATTTCTGTGGATGAGCACATATAGCTTTGTTGCTGATTAATGTTTAAAATTACGTGAATTATCGTTAACCAGACAAGATGAAGGAGTGGAATGACTTGGCCTCAATTCATGTAGTTGTGCCCCATTCACGAACTTACCATTGTGAATATATCCATTCAATACACATTGCACTCCTTGCTGTCGACTTCTTGAAGTCATGTTGCTAAACCCCCAGAAATGCTATTAAACATTGTGGTACCTGGCTAACTGGGACAAGGATCACCATGTTTCTCATAGAGCCTTTTCACTGCAGACATTTTGACATATCAAAGTAGAAAAAGCATAGGTTTGACCAATAACGTATGGCTCTGTTCTATTAAGTATCTCAATAATGTCGGGGAGGGACCATGCACAACACTAGAGCCCTGGAACCAGCTCACCTAAATGGAATGTGGCCATTATTATTGTCATAAAATCCACCTGCACTTTTCTTTCTTTGACAAACTAAATGTCTGCCATGAAAAGGGTCTTTTGTCAAGGTCGTCCAACCTAGCAACAATAACGAAGAGGGACAGGCCTTTAGATCGGTCAGTTCACCTATGACTCAATCAAAAATGCAGCACCTCTCATGTCAGTGTTGTGGTTGAACAGTTCACAAATGTGCTGCTTTGGTTCACACTCGCTGCTCTGATCAGCTTCTTTTTAGCTGTTTTCAGATAAGAAGTGTTTCAACAACAACACGCCCAGCACCAGATGGCAAGCAGAACCATCTTGAGCTTGGAAATTGGGCAATTGGTTCCACAGCAAACATTCACAAGATATCTTCAATGTCTTTTCAACACCCAAGGCAGCAGATACACAGGGTCATACAGCAAGTTTATACCAGCCGTAGGGAGACTTAACTACTGGCCAGAGAATGTTAGTGCTTTAAACACAGATAGGGGGGAAATACTGCATCGAATGATGATGCCATCTGCTTCTTGGTCTCAGGCTGCTTAACTGGACTCCTGTTGACTCACCTTCAATATCATTACAATCTGTATGAAATAATAATAAAAGAGACAAATAATGTTTTGTAGAGAAGCATCTTCATTTAACTAGTTATTTTTCTTATCATTTCGACCCAATGCAGACAGACAAAACAGAGGATTGCAGGGGACGCACCTCTGGCTGCATTACAGTGCCGGCAAAAACCAATGAAGGCATCAGTTTAAAACAGTGAGGACAAAGCGTTCATTCCCAGTGTTATAGGAAATATCTCCAGACTCAAAAGACTCCTGGCCAGACCAAAATGAGAACATCTAAGGTTATTGGTCCTCGTTACGAGCAGACTTGACATAAAGTGAACTGCGGATAAAGGGGAAATTGTAACGCTTGATGGCTGGCTAAGTCTTGGTCAGCAAAATGTTTTGCCTGAGGGAGAGAAAGGGTGAGAGTGAGGGAGAGTATGGGGAGAAATTTTGCTTAGAATGAAGTTTCTCCTGATGCTGATCTTTCCTTTAAAAGTTGTGAGGTTATTGTTCTTGTAGCCAGAGAGCTAATAAGAGCTGGATGAAGTGAGTGTGTGTACGAATGTTTGGAGGGCCTGGAGTACTGGGTAAGTGAGTAGAATGTTGAATTAAAAGTAAATCACTATTAGCTCATGTAAAAGTTGTTCTTTTTCTTTCTTTACCCTGCTGTAGGAATGAATGGTCACGTTGACATATTTTAAAAGGTCTTTTGCTGTATCCATCAGTCTGCCTGACCTTTTATCTAGTGTTTATCACAGTTAAGATTCACAGTTTTTGCTTACCAGAATGATATTCGCAGAGTTAAAGACCTCTGATATCTCTTCAGTGATTCAATTCGGTCTATTGTTGTTCTAATGCTGTGTGTCTATTAGAGCTCTGTAGGCAGGAATGGCAGACATGAGATTGGCGCAGCTCTGCAGGCTGTTGTTAGTGAAATAACAGAAATAATAACTCTTAACTCTGTGTGTCCAGTCAGAATAAAAGACAAAATCTTTGAGTTTTGGAAAGCCAATATGAAAACAAATTAATGTCAGGATGCATATGTATGAGTTTAAAGCGTTTCAACTTGGCCAAAAAGTTCAAGTGTCCAGGGCCTTAAGGATCTACCTAGTATGGGACGAAATGACTGCAACAAGTTTATGGTGATTTCTGAAACCATGTAGAGGCTGAGCTGAAACACAAACGGATACACATTTTGTGCGCTAGCTAGCTTGCAAACTACACACCTTCAAGGTAACGACTTGCTGGAAGCATCTTCATCATTGGCTGTATCCTGATCATTTTTTTTTGCTAACATTTGTAATATGTGCACACAATAGATAGCAATAGAATGTGTACAAGATCAAATGTGACGACAATCATGTTGTTATGATAGCATAGTAGTTCAATGAACATACTCAACTACCTAGCCTTGCTGCGGACAGTTTGGGTTGCCACAATAACCTGTAACTTTTATTCTGAGGCATTACTCCGAGGGCGGTCAGGGGAGACATGACCCCCCTATTCTTGAAAAAAATCTGATTACTCCACCCAGCAAAGGATACGTTAGCCATTTCTTTACTTCTCCCAATGAATCCAATAAAACACATTTTTAACTGTCACCAGTCTTCATCCTCTCTGCATGAAATTAAACCTCTCTTTATGTTAGCTAATGGTTAGCTGACATGTGCTAGCTAGCCACAGTAACATCAACCAGGTAAAATATATACATTTGGTGTTATGGCCTGCAGAAGTCAAAACCAAGGCTCAAAGTGGATTGGAGTCAACACATAAAGGACACCAGACACAAGGTTAACAGTTAACCCACAAGCTTTATTCAAATTATTCAAATTATTCCCAAAAGAAAACCATGGACAAACAAAAGGGGGCTGAATATCCTGGCCAAAAAGAGCAAAAGTTGGGAAGACGCTGGGCCAACCACGCAGCAGGCTGTCACTCCCCACATCTCCCCCTAAACTACCTAAATGGAAACTAATCCTAAAATAAAAAGAGACGAATAATTAAACCACCGGTAACCTCCGGCCCAAACTAACCCAATAAACTAAAATAACAAAACCCCAGCACAGAATGTGCATGGAAGGTGAGAACCAAACCTGCTCGAGGAGAGAATACTGCTCACAAGTGTGCTGCAGCTCATGTGTGTGATCTCCATGCTCATTCTATCCCTGCACTATCTGCCCTCTCATCAGCTCCCCTACTCTGCACTGATTACACTCACCCCTAGATTCCACCAGATACTTGTCCGCCGCGTTACGCCTCTGCCACGCCAGCGGAGCTGATAGGTTTCATTTTGGTCTATGTGTTCATTTCCACCAGGTCCGGTGCGCTGCGTGTCTGCTCCGTCCCAGCTCTGGCAGTCCGTAGCCCTCCGGCACAAATACGCAGGACTTCTATTTCTAGCGGATGCCAGAGCATGACACAGGAATTCAGCTGAATTTAGCACCGAGCAGACAAGAAGTCATGCACTGAAACAACAATATGGCATCTGGTTACTTTTCAAAATAAAACACTGTGTTGACACCAGCACACAAATCTCAAAAAAGAGACAAACACAACACATTCTGCTAATCCTTCGGTCGGGAATGCTTCCTGTTTTTATGACAAATGCCAATAACAGCAGTCACTTATGATGATGTGATTATCGGGGAACTCCTCGGCCTCGCGACGCCAGCCGCCTACCGTACTGTGCCATGGCGGACTCAAAACAGAACCGGTGGTTACCAGATGGCAGATGGCAGAGCAAAACCGGATCAGAGCCGTAACGCAGCAGACACGTATCTGGTGGAATCTCGGGGTCAGGTGTGCTTAGGTAGAGAGGGACGAGGGTGGAATGAGAAACATATAGAGAGAGAGAGAGAGAGAGAGAGAGAGCAGAACACACATAGCATTTGGCTTTTTCCGCCATTATTAGACAGCAGAGGCATAAATGGAATGGAGGAGAGAGGGAGGTATAACATACAACAAGTTCACAATATGGCTTTGACTCAGCAACACATGTTGCAAATAAGCTGTGATCATTCATAATGTTCAGCTTTGTAGGCGCTTTGACCATCCTTAATGACATTTTTGGACATAGCTTTCACAGTGTGACTGCTAGAAGTGAAATACACACTTCTTACCCCACACACACACTCTTTTTCTATCTCCTTCGCCGTAGGTCAGCTCAGTCCTTTTAATTACTGCTTAATATTACATGAACTTGTGAAGATGTAGAGCTCTCTCCACCGAGTTTCTCTGGTTTTTCTCATCGCCCTCCGCTATCATTAATACCTCCTCTCAAATTGGATTCCTGGAGTGCTTGCTTGGGAAAATCATTATACAAGACAATGTAGTTACATGCATTAAAAGAAAACACTACAAAAGCAGAAAACTTACAAAGTGTTTTTCTCATTAGCCCTCATCTGCCAAATGGAAGAATCAATTTCACTGTGAATCCGACTTTGATTGCTTCCTTTTGCCTAGGTCATGCATTTTTGCTCATCCAGCTATTATTTGTTTCTGTAGTTTTCTCTTACTTTCTTGTGTGTCTTTATTTTAAGCCATGAGCCTCAATTTAAAGAAGCAAACCACAATCTGTCCTCTCCCTGTGTTTGTAGTCACTTCCACTGAGTCATGACCGACTGACTGATTCAAACCTGTGGTTAGAGGTTTGACTTACTGTGCATCATTACTTTTAATCATATAGTTCATCATATAAGTTATAAATCAATTTTCACAAAGCCAGAACACAATATACAAACCATGCAATACGTATTTGCCAACACTTTCTTATACCTAAACGGCCGAATAGGTCAATTGTGAGCACCTCCAAAAATAATATGACTGTTGAGCCCGACACTGACACTGACCAGACCTTCATTCTACAGTTGCAGGTTGGTAAGGTATAGGGAAGCATTGTGGTTTGGGTTAAAATTACCATGTTACTTTGATCAATTCACTTACAAAAATACCTATGTAACCTAAGGAACTTGCGTTATGATATACATGACATAACTTCAGGATCGTATTTTTATTTTTTTTAAATAAAAAAAAAAACCTCACCATTGTCGTCTGGTTTTACACTGGACATGAACAGCAGTCTCCTGAATTAAGTCCTGTGCTTGTTTATCCCGACCTCCTCCCTATATGGACTTTTCCCTCTTTTTACTACGTCTTCCCACTTCCTCCTTTGCAACCGTAATAATTACCATAGCCACTAGAGGTCACTGCCTAACAACAAATATGGGTCACAAAAAGCTGTTCGCATCTCCGACCTATATGTTAATTTTTACAAGAACGTGCTAATATATCCTCATACAATTTGGTACACAGAGCTGCCTCTCACCTTTTTGTTAGCTCAGGTATGATGCATATAAGAACACATCTTTTTAAGCCATGGCACACATGTACTGAACAAACTTTTCTTGTTTTGTTGAAAAAGGTTTCACTAGATTTTCATTTGTGTCACCAATCGTTTCTTGAAAGCACTCAGTGAGGCTCAGATTTCAGCTGGTAGTCTATCTTAACAGCTTGTTAATTAGTTTGAACTGATAAGCCCCTGACTAGATAGAGTAAACGCACTGACATGTTCATACGATATGAATTTGAAATTTTAGGATACAATAAATAACTTATTGTGAAAGTAAGCAGCAATACTTTGTCACTTTCCTCAGTATTCCTAGTCATAATCAATGATCTGTAGTTACTAGACCTGGTCTAGAGCAAGTTTTTCTCACTTTCAACCCTCTGCTCCACTCACACCTGACTCCCCTCACAGGAAGTTGAAGATTGCCAAGGGCAAGTAAAGGAGGGCACGTTAAACCGTAACTTAAATGCTCTACAGCAGGACTCTGAAGTCCTCAGGGGCAGGATTGAAACCAGAACTTTTAAGAAGATAATTTTCCTTCCATCTCATCCTGCACCCGCTGAAACCCCTCATCCTCCCATATGACACATTTTTGAAGTAAATCATCCGGGTTTGGATAGAAATTTCTATTCCTAACATATATGTGAAAGTGATGTCTATTAGTCAAGACAGCTATGGGTTTGGTCTTGATACAGTGTTAGTTGTATACGTGGTGGTTTCAGCCTGACAAAATAATGAGCCATCAGCTGCACGTGAGTATCGATGAATTCCTTTTATACCACAGAGCTGTGGTAGCTTTGAGCTCAAAGCAGAGATCACCCAGAATGATGGATTATAGATATGTTGATTGTAATGTTGCTCTAAATGCTTTTCATACACAGTGTTTCTTATATATGGAGATGTAAACGAAAGATCTTATAATCAGGCCCTGAATCAAAATTTTAACATTTTGGACAATATGTGGAACTGTATTTCATATAATAAGGGAAAGATCCACGGATGTTGTCTGTTTCGAGGAGGACAAATATAACATGTTTCATGAACTATCAATACATATACATGGCGGAATATAACAGCCTCATTAGTAGTGGTACCACCGTTTGAATGGAGCTAATCTCAGACCAACTCATTTAAGTCATCTCAGGTACAGTTTCTATTTCTGCAACTCTGTTCTGAAAAAAAACCCCAGAAAAACAAGTTTTAAGGCGAACAGCTCCTGAATTTGAACTAGCCTGCCGGGATGAACGTGAACTAAAGGTTTTCAAAACCTGCTGAAAAGCAATAAGGTGAACGAAACACAGTTTATCTGAAAACACTTGGAGGTAATTGCCACTACTTGGTTTCATAAAAAGATTGGACTGCATCCACAGAAACAAATCAGTAAAGTCTCTAAGATGGCAATCCAATTGTAACACATTGCACTGAAGACAAATGAGCAAATAATCCATCAAGGAAACCTATTGCAAAACTAACACTTAAACACTATTTAATCCTTGGTTTTAAATGTGACCTGGAAGTGAACTAAACATTTTCTTCTCTCCACTGATCCTATTACGCTCTCGGCTCAGCAAGCATGATGCCGGCAGCTTTATCACTAAAACTTCAAGCGTCAAACTGACTTCTCACCTATATTTATATACACAGACAGTGCTGTACGGTTTTGTGAAGCGTCTATATGAGCATGAGACACTCAATCACATCAGAGCAATAATATTAAGAGACTAAAAACCCTGCATGCACCAAAAATAAACCAGTTACAAAGATTATTTTCCCACATGCACTCGCTCACACACATACACACACACACACACACCCGCATTGAATGAGTTCATTATGTCCTTCTATAATTAGCAGTGGGTTGAAGAGGAAGCCGTCTTTCCTCCGTCTGTCATATTATCAGATGACTGAGCACCTGACAGTCACTATGATTTATCAGCTGGATATTTCATTTCCATAATCCCACTCTGACTGCCTGTCTGTCGCTCTGCATTGCCCTCCCTCACCTCCTGATTGGTCCGTCTCTGACTCTGTCACTCCCTCCCCCTCTATATACATCTCTCTCTCACTTTACTCCATTGTATTGATTGTGATCACGTTGGTGGATCCTCTTTTGCACCTCACCACTGGGAGGTCAGAGGTCAGGCTGCAGCCTCACTCTCTCACTAAAGGGCACATTAACAGGATGGGCAGGGGTTATTGCAGTGTTTGATACATGTCTGATGTCATATTCGGTTGCATCAACAATCAGGTGACATATAGATAATCATAGATACCGACTATATAGAACAGCATTGAAACATTTTCAGATGTGTAAACAAAATGTCAAAAGTGGATACAAGGTGTTTTGAGGGACAAGGAGAAGACACATCACCTTTTCAATCAACGTATGGGTTGAAAGGTTGAATATTATTCCTTTTTAAAGGACCAATTCACCCAAAAATGAAGCATCAGTCATTATATTCACCCCCATGTCAACCGAAACTCAGGGGAGGTTTCGTGGTCCAAATATTTCTGGAGCTTCACAGAAAAAAAACAGCATTGCAGCCTTCTCCTAAAACGAAGAAGATGAGAGCTTAACCTCTTTTAACATCTCTCTTTGTATTTTTAGCTCTCTTTGTACTCTGAGGATTTCCAGCTAACAGTCGACTTGAAATTAATTCAGGTAATCAACTAATAGCAAATGAAGGAAAAGACTTAAGTAAACTGCGATTTGAAAAGTTGAAAGGACCTACAATTGTTGGCTTTGTACTAAAAAAAGGTTTTTAACCCTTTTACACACACATGAAAGATCGTAATTGGTAAAGAGTATTATCTAAAGATGGATGTAATATTGTCATCTATATTAATATAATTTGTAATCTAGTTGTTTAGATGGATATTTTGCCTCAAAATAGGACAACAACTTTATCAGAAGGGTTAGAATAGTTGTATGTTATATGTTTCGAGTATAGAGCAACCGAATAGGAAGGGCAGTGATGTAGGGTGGATGAAACAGTCACAGGACTTTTGGAGCCTTGGAGATCAAAGTTAACTTAACGTACATAACGTAACTGATGTTATGTATGTAAGGTAAGTTATGCTGTTGTGATGCAGCTGCCATGCTGTTTTCTGGAGCAGTGAATCAATCGATTCAGTCATTCAGGTATGAGGATGTGTTGCAAATGTTGTGATTAATCTCTGCTGAAGAGAGATTGTTTTACTTATTCAACATTTATGAATGATAAAAAAAAGTTACCCCACATCACCATATTCAAAAAGTTTTTAATTAAATGAAAGAGGAGTTATATATTAAATATTATGCATTCAAGCAAGCAATATTTGAGAAGCTGGCTGATGAGCTAAATTAAAGCATTGTGTGTGTGTGTGTGTGTTTGTGTGTGTGTTTACAACATCTTCCAGATCCAGCAACCATATCTGCCTTAATGACAGTGTGTGTGTGTCACTTTAATGCTGGAGTCAGATTAATGAAGTATGAACCTTGGAAGAGGCTAAATGAACACATGCTGTTTGCAATTATCTATGGTAAGTCACACAGCACAGTGCCGCCGCAGAGTGCTTTATTAGGCGATATGACAGATTCAGGATTCAGAACTATCTCTCAATAACTGTCAATTAAACAATGGAGCGTGGAAGAGAGTGAGGAGCTGTTTAATGTGAGGGAAAAAAACAGACTGCTTTGTAAGTAAAGTGAGTAGCTTCAAAAGCCAGCTTAAATGTGTGTCTTCCTTAAAATCAGAGATATGAAAAAGAAATCTGATGATAATTTCTTAAAATAATTCAACATTTTGATAGGTTAGGGTTTCGCTCCTCAATTTTTGCTTGTATACAAAACAAACAGCAGCTTATAGAAGTGCTGCCTGAGTTTAATGTTGAATGATGCAAACAGATCACCCAGGAACAAAACAATGTGGGGAGCCTGCTTCCATCCCCAACCCTAGCACCTCTGGCATGATTGAGTTTTCTGACCACTGTCCATGTTTATTGATAGGAAGTCAGTGAGGGTTCATGCAGGGTTCGATCCGAGCGGAATTATGTGTATTGTGTTGTGCCCTCCAAATGATGCTCCTTGGTAGCAGGTGAAAACAGACAGCTATAGTGTACAGAATAACACTTGATTTTAACCTCTTAAGGTCATCACACAAAATTAGCCACAGGAGAACTGAGGAGCCAACCCAACCAGCGTATTTATGCTGTGAAATTGTCTGAACATTGGCTCTGTTGCTGAAACAAGTGTTAGCTAAAAGTGTAGAGGAAACATGAGTCATTAGAATAAACCCTCTGCATGAAGTGAAATCAGTGAAGAAGTGACAAAACTGACCAGCTGGAGATAGAGGAAAGGTCAGTTCAGAAATCCTCAAGGGATCATAAATATCTGTTGCGAATTTAATGGCAAGCCCTCCAATAGTTATCGAGATTTCACTCCGAACTAGAAATGTCAACCTCATGGTGACACCAGAGAATGACTCACGGGATTACCAAAGTCATTAAGATTCATCGAGGAGAGAGACCATGAACGCCTACAGAATTTAGTGGCATTCACTCTGAAATTTGTTGAGCTATTTTGGTCCTGAACCAAGTAGTGGGCCCACTTACAGACCGGCATTAGCATCCCTAGAGCCATGCTGGTACTATGGCTAAAAACCCAGTCCCAGAATGTGTATATCAGGATATCATGTTGAGACCCCTTCATTAAGGGTCTGCAAACCTCCTTGGTTTGGGAGCTACGGTTTAAAAGAACTGTTCTGTAGATTCTGCTGCTTAACACCTTTGATAAAACCTCATGTTAGTTTGTCAGGAAAGAAATAATTGTGCCCATTTTTAAAAAAAATCTTACATCTTTAATTTACAGAAGTTGTCTCTGCAATGATCACTTCTCCAAAGAAAGCCACAGCCGCAGAGAGAACTCCACCGGGTAGTTTAAAGGAATTATTAGAGCCGACAGTCATGAAACATAAAGTACCTGAACAGCAGGTTTTTGTACCCAAGCAATTATTTGGTATGCATGCAGAGAATACAATAATGAGAAATGGATACAGCAAAAAAGGCTCAATTTGAGCCCATTAGGCTACTTCCGTAGAACCTTAATTCATTTAACTTCAGGCAAGATGAGTCAGGCTTGTAAGATTGGGAGTATTTGTTAGGAAGTAGCTCCCTTTCCCAGAGATTCAGAGGCTCATCTCTCCCTCTCTCACTCTCTGGCCCATAATAATCTTTCCAACCCTGAGGGCAGAGCCAACCTTTAGGCTCCCAGACACATGGCGCATGCTGATGTGGATGCGTATGCACAAAGCTGTGTGAGAATGTGTGTGTAAGGTCTGAGCATGTGCGCCGGCCCGTGTCTACATATACTAGCAAGAGCAATGAGTGGGTAGAGTTTACTAAACACAGAAATGAGAGGAAATCCTCCAGAGTGCGGATATTTAGCTTCTTCCACTCCAGGGGGTTTAGAGTTGCATTTAGGTTTAATGTAAGGATTAGGAATAGATGGAGGGTGCCCTACGAATTTAGGTGAGGCCCATATTACAGAGAATTAAAAGAAGAACCCAGCCGTAAGCTCTCTGCGCTGTTGGGATCAGTTCTGCCATATAAAGGCAAAATGCAGCAACTATATCTTTGGTCAAAACTGAGTTCATATGTTTAGAAATGTAGAACGTTTGTGAACGCAGTTTGCCAAGATAAAATGTTTTCAGTTAAAATTTCAGCAAACCCTCGAAGCATCCACATTTGTACGTGACATAGTCCTACATACCAGCTCGACATTTCAATAAAATGTGTCACATCCCCCATCTAATAAGGTCGAGTAAAGCTGTTTTATATACTACAAGTGTCGCTAGAACTTTTAGACCTGTTTGGACTTTCTCCCCTCTACGTGGACCTTGGAAGTAGGTGAAGTTGTGTCAGAAAGAGACAGAGTATGACAACTAAGGTGAAGTTAAGGGACTTCGGTTAGGGGGATATCACAGCCTTCAAAGCCATTGACAGCACTTTAGTTCTATGTTTCAACATTTGTAGTAATGACACTAAGTATTTCTGAGTCAGGAATTAGTTAGGACGGTGGTGAGGAAAAAATAATATTTTTAATGCGAAGTTGAGACATTTGCATCCATATTCGCTGGTGGGCAAAACTGGTATTTTCGATGTTAAGTTTAAAAATATTGGTTTGCTGAAACTGACTTTGCCAACATTTATCATGGTGATTGAGTTGGTGAAAGAAGCTTTTATACATTTGAAGTAACAACAACAACAACAGTCACATTTCAGTGACAGTGCTCTGGCTGTTTAGAGTCTAGTTTTGTATTGCTGCCCAACCTGCAGTAACTAGACCCTTTTACTTACTCCACCTTTTACTAACTGCTAACTGGACAGCTAAAGCAAGGCAGCAGTACCAAGAGCTAGCAGGTAAGATAGCCATTGTCATCATTAGCTGTAGCTGAGCCCCGAAACTAACTGTAGCTACCTTTTGGTTACTTCCTAGCTGTTAATAAAAAATACATATTTTGGATAAATTGATATGATTATTTAATATTACGACTTAATGGATAGAAGCTCAATCCAATCACAAAAACTGCCTCTGTTGATGGGCTACCTTTTAATCACGTTAATTATTGATTATGACACCTCACAAGGCATTTTCATCTTGCCAAAGAAAATAAACCTTAAGATCATTAATGTATGTTTTCTTGTTACATGCACATGTATATCTTTTCATAAGGAGTAACTCTGTTTCCCTAGCAACACCTTATAGTTGACTAACACCTGAAACAGTCATTACAATCCAGTAGGGTTCTTATATAACGGAAACGTTACTACAGTAACAAGGATGGATCTTAGATACAACTGAGATAGACAAGTCAGCTCTAATTTTTGCTGTAAGCTAAATAGCCACTTTATGCTAGCAAGATTCTAAGTCAAGAGCATTGTATACAGTCGGAAAACAGTAAATATAACTACACAGCATGTTAACAAGACAAGCTAGCTAACTAGCTATTTCACTGTTTCAGGTCAATGAAATATTTCATGAGCAAATGATTGGCTGAGGCAGTGAGTTGATCAGTGAATGGGATGTGAGAGAAACAACAGTGCGTTCAGGCTGACAAGTGTAGCAGGCTGTCACACATACATTAACTCAACTTTTTTAAATCAACCCAGAGTTTATTCCCCTTTTTATGTGTTATCCATTACATATTACTGACATTTCAGCGAGTGGACACTTAGGTCACCCTCTTTTTTAATTTACTACAGCCCTGAGTAGCTTCTTCATGCAGCTTGTGTATAAGTGCCACCCCACGGTGTTCAGAGGATAATGCACTGAAGGACTATATTTAGTGTTGCATATTTAATTCATTTAAAAGGTCAAGTGGTCTGCAGCCAGCTGATGTCCAAGCCACTCATTTTAGAATACAGGATATAGTACATTCCTTCAGAAGGGTGAGAAGACAGTGAACAGATTGGAGGAGTTCCAAAGGTGTCCATTTATCAAAAGTTAATTGTCACCCTCCAGTCAATCAGAATTGAGTGTTCACCAAGACCGTGGTATAAGTAGGTTTTATGACAACGACCTTTGGGATCAAAGAATCTCTGACTTTGAAGGGCAGACCTGTCAGCCATTTTTGTTCCATCATTGTGCTGCTGTGTGGTGTTGTTTTCTGCCTGCTGTGAGTAACTGGATAAAGTTATGTCATTATTTGTCAGTAAATGTCATATACTGACTCTATACTGAAGTTGGTAAATGTGCGATTTTGATGCTGCTATTGTATTTATATAGATGTGCATAAACAACAATGCACTAGTTTACATGACTGGAAAATATTGTTTTCATCCTATTTGGGCTGCTCCGTCTGTTTTCTCCACCTACCTACTTCACCCACAGCTGTGGGTTGTCAAAAGGCATTCCGGCAAATAGAAATGGAAATCCCTAAATGGAGTAAAATCAGATGGATAGTCAATTAGATATGTGTGTGACTGTGTGTGTTTGCAGTACATCCTATTCTGCTTGTGTAGCAACATCTGGACGCACCCATTAGTTCCTAGTGAGCTCATAAGCAGAGCTATTTGGACGCCTACACCTACGGCATAACCAAACTGACCGATCTGTCACTGCGTTACCAGTTTCTCATCCCACTGCTCATATATTGACCGGTTGTGAAGGGTTAATTTGGCCGATTGCACTTTGTGATGACAAAATGCCCATGTTAGATTCCGCCATTACAGATCACGATAGATCCGGCCTCCGTCTCCATCTTAGAGTGCAGCAACACTCACATTTAATGATTCATATAATTACTTGTATGGCAACAGACAGCCAAATCAATAATTGTGAACATGAACAACTCTTGCCCTGAAGCAAGAGGCATCAGAGAGGAGAATCTAATATGTAGTGTCATCAAATGGAGCGCGGAGCCGCTGCAAAAAACAGCGAACTGGAAGCTGATGTTGTGTAGTACACAGGGCGATTTTACTGAGACATCGGTTTGTTAGCCTCAAAATCCAGCTTGATTTTAATGCAAAAACAACCAAGAAAAACATGATGGGAACACGGTAAGTCATTACACTGTTTAACATCAGCATCGCAACACAGGTCATATCATTTTGGGATAAACTTTCTGAGGCTTATACTATTGAGCTGCAGGTACTCTGACTGGTGACATTACTGGTCTCATGGAAATGTCTTACAAAATCCACTATTCATTATGCAGTACAAGCCATTTAGATTTGCCTTTCATGCCTGCCTCTGTGAGAGAATAATCACTGTGGATTTATTTTTTTATTGAACCGCATTTTGGTTCTCGTTGCATTCTTTTTGGTGTTGTTGTCTATTACAGTTTTTCTTCCCCTAGTGCTGATTTCTGAATATTGTGTGTGTGAGCGTTGCCTGGCTTAGCCGTGATCAGCAACAAAATAATAGGTTGTAAATATATATATATAAAAAAAAAGGATTCAGGATCTGAAGGCCCCATATTGTGCTCTTTTTGGTTAATTCAGGTGTCCACTCGATCATTTTTACTCACTTTAATATTCAAAAACCACATTATGTGTCTCCTACTATCCATTCCACTCCTCTTTTCACCCATGCTCCCTTTAAGTGCCTGACTCCATCCTGAAAAGCCCAGGCTGCATCAATTGGTCAGATCCCACAGGTCTGAGCAGGAACCACCCACCTCGGCTGTGTTGGGGGCGTGGCTTATGTTGGTGACTGTATAGATGTGATGTCATAATCTTCCAGAAGTCCTGACGTCCCATTTGAAGGGACAGTTTCTGAATATAGGTGGCGTGCATTTCCCTGTGGGTTCACCATTTTGATACTTTCACAGTGTATGTAAAGCATCTAAACCTGCTTTATAGTCATAGAAGACAGGAAATCTCACTTTCGACAGTACGAGACCTTTAAAGCCGTGATGAGGTGAAGAGATTGAATGACAGAGACTTGCAATGTGACAGAATGATAAGTGAGGACTACCTGTTACTGACAGTGATGTGAATATTGCGGAGATATTTAGTCCTCTGCATTTTCATTGCATGTAGCACACCGCGGGCTCATGTTGTCTTGTGTTGTACAAATGTGAAACCTGAGAAGAAAAAAAAGATCACAAAATTCAGTTTCCCTGCAAGAGCACATTTGCCAGTGTTCATTCATTCTGTCTGTGAAGTCAGTTTCGGACTCAAGAAATTAAGTTTGCAATACTATTTCACTGACACCGGGGGGAAAACTCCTAATGGACACCCACCAATCACACAGCTTTTACCACCAGAATGAGTTTAAACTCTGATCTTTAATCTGCAGCTCCATAAAGATTGCATCGCCAGAAAATGTGAAAAAAATAATAATAATAATGAAAAAATGGTGCAAAAAACGGCTGGGGTGATGAAAGCCTCGCTTTGCTAGAGCATATCATATTTAGCAGTTATCAGTATTGAGGCTGGGGGTTTAATTATGAATGCAGCCGGGGCCAGCAGATCTACAGGGTCGATAGCTACGGAGGTGAAATACTGCTAATAATGTTAAGAAGAGAAACTAATGAATGAACTGTGGCTGATAGAAGCCGCAGTTAATGATAAAAAGCAGAGAGAGTAAAGCAGCACACAGGATCACGACTGTGTGTCAGCGCCGGCATGTGTGTGTGTTCACAGCTGACGCGCTGATGCGACGATACATCAGGTATTTTTTAAGGCCAGGGCCCATTTTCAAAATGACCTGGCAGGTTAAATATCATAAGAACCGCCGTGAATCAGATAGAGGGAAGCTTTCAGAGTAATGGACACCTCACACACACACACACACACACACACACACACACACACAAACACAACGTATCAGGCCTGCCAGAGAGGGTCCAGTATGTTCATCTATTTACTGACGTGGTAAGAATGCTGTTGTGTGCATAAATGTGTGTGTGTGGATGCGAGTGTGTTTGTGTTGGTGGGTTCATTTAATGGAAGCCTAAAGGACACATACATTACTACTGAGAGGGGCAGGGGCCATTGAACACTTCATAAATATAGAAGGAGAAAAGCCATATGCTGTGCCACATGAATACTGAGAAGGGGAATAAAATAAAGTGGTAAAGGAGGAGCAAAGAAAAAAGGGTGAGCAAGGTTACAACGTGACAGAAAGAGAGAGAGAGAAAAAAAAAGGCTTTTGTAGCAGCACATAAATCCGAAGGCATTCAGAGATGGGACACGGCTATAAAAAGCCAGAGACCGGACTATAGCCAGGGACACTCGTTAGGACCTTGGCTGACCTTACGCTAGAAGAGGCCACGGTGATGATGGGATTTATTGGACACCTGAATAATCCAGTTGGGTACCGGGCATAGGCTACTCTCTCATGCTGACAGAATGGGCAAAAAAAAGCAGCCAGAACCTTGAGGACCGGGAGTGCTGCTTCATCTGGTTTATTTAGAAAGAAAAAGTGTGGAGGGAGCACGAAAGGAGTCATTCTTTTTGAGGATGATTTAGATGTCTTGATTTACACTGTGAGATATGGTTGGAAACTACAGAGAAAGTAAATGAGTTAACCTTGAGTTCAGACTTGTCAGAGTAAACAACCTCCCAGGCTAAAGAATCTTTTGTAAATTTTCCCAGCTCTATTAACTCTTATCATTTGCTAGACATTCATGTAGAGTTTGGAGCATTCTTTCCCTTTTCTTCAGTTATTTTACAACATATTGAATGAATGATGTACAACTCTTATAATGCCAGGGGCAGTAAACAGTACAGTGCAGAAAAAGCATTTACAAAAAAGAGCTGAGAGAGGTATATTGTGACTTGCACACTCTAACGTCTTTCTAGACGTTAGCTCGCCAGCTACAGAAGCTGGCCTCTGTGTCACAAAGCTTCAAGCAGCAATTTGTAAAAAGCTGCTTATGAACACTGCGCCACTCTAACATCAAGGACTGTGTTTTCTGTCAAAGGAGTGGAGCGTCTCTTGTAAAATGTCGAGTTTGATTGTGTTTCGTTGATTTTAGTAGATGGAATCCTCCAGGTAAACCTTCAGTAGGCAGGCACTACATTTATAATCTTAATCACCCTGAGCGGGGACCATTGTTGGGCAAGTTAAATGATACATGGTCTTGCATTCCTATAGCGCTTTTTCGAGTCTACTGACCGCTCAAAGAACTGTACAACACGTCAGATTCACCCATTCACACACACATTCACACACTGATGGTGGAGGCTGCCATGCAAGGCACCAACTGCTCATCAGGAGCAATTTGGGGTTCAGCATCTTGCTCAAGGACACTTCAAAATGCAGTCTTCCGATTAGTAGATGACTCGCTCTAACTCCTGAGCTGCAGCTGAAGTTCACACTTCACAAGCACTAGCTCATAGCTCAGTTCACACAGATCAAAATTAACTAGTTCATGTCCGTCTCTTCTATATTTTTCTGGGACAATGTTTAACAGTAATAAAGTAATATAATTCATTACTAATAGTACAGATTTATTACATTTGCAGTCGACCTCGTCGTCTGTCGTCCACAATGTCATATACGGTACTATTACAAAAGATGTTACCTGTGACATACAAAATAGCTGTGGAAAGCTCAGTGTGAATGACTTTCTCTTCTTTTTGCCCAGAGGGATAGCGCTATGCTAATGAAGGCTCCAGTGCCTCCTTATCCCTTTGAGCAGCTTTGTAATCCAGTGTCTTTTTGGAGACGTAAAATAAATCCACACTGATAAATCCAACTCTGAATTATCCAGCTGGTGAAATCAGTGGCTGTTTTCTGTCAGGTGTCTTAAAACAGTACTTGACTATTGTTGACTGTCATGGGAGTTAGCGATGCTCGCTTTCATTAGTCGCAAACAAACGTTCAGTTCAACAAAAATCCAGCATTTGGAGAGAGTTAACATTGAAATTAAGGTAGCCTATATGCAAAAAGCAAGTGGTCTACACCTGTTATTTATATGTGTTGCATGACCATTAATAATGCTACCTCTCAAAACAGTTGTGTTTTGGCCTCCAAAATTTGTTTTGGCCTTAAAAAATATTGTTTCTTATTTGCGCTTGTATTTTAATTGTATTTGTACAATGTACCCGCTGCTACGATAACCTAATTTTCCTTTGGGGATCTATCTATCTATCTATCTATCTATCTATCTATCTATCTATCTATCTATCTATCTATCTAATAAGAAAACTTCAACTTATGTCAGGTTGGGGACATAACTTACCTGTTGGACTTAAGACTGGAGAAAACGACAGCTTGAGTCTACTCCAAAGTATGTTAGCCTGAGATGTTGCTGTTCTTTGCTGTGGCAAAACAATACAGCACACAAAATAAGCACAGCAGGAACGCCAGACACGTTGGACCATCATGTTTTACTGAATACAATATCAGACAGACTGAGAAACAAGCAAAACAAGATTAGTTTTTATCTCTATGTCTATACTTTCTCATTGGGTCTTTACGTGAAAACATGTCAGGCCCTTTCTCTTATGTGGAAGCAGTTTTTTAAGGTAGACAGTTAAGGTTTTATGTCCAGACATATGAGCACACCCTGACAAGTTAACAGCAGCACCTGCCAAGACATCAACCTGTAATCTGTGATTTGAGCAATCATTTCCTAATCCCGTCTTTTTGTTTTTCTGCTCTCCCTCTGTCTGTCTTTCCTCCCAACTTTGTTTTGCACCTGTCTCTTTCTCTTCTCACAGTTTTTCTCCCTCTCTTGTTGCCTCTTGACTGCTTCCCTCATATTCATGCAAACCGTGTGCACTCACAAACACCGGCTAATGCCCACACATACGCTCGCACGCACCTCTCACTCTCTTTTTCCAGCAGGCTCTTTTCTGACTGACAGAGTATTAAGGGAGTGTGTGATGGAAAGACGGAGGGTGGGAAGAGGAGGGCACGGGAGAGAGGGTCACCTTGACAGAGCCGGTTATAGAACAAGTGACTGGAAAGGGGACTAGGAGGAGGAGGATGGGGAGAGAAAAGTATTTTACCCTTTTTTTGTTGCTGTAATGTCATTCGAGCTCAGACAGCAGGAAACTGGCCGTACATGTGTTGCTTTACCCCAGTTGCATCCGCAGGCAGCGCCATAAGCGGTACCATTTACTGCTACTTGCGGTGCCATTTCAACTGCTGGTGTAGAAAAATGGAAAAACACAATTATGTTTTGTGACAAAGCATCTGCCAACTTAGAGTCATGTAAAGCCAAGTGAGTAGGATTTTCCTATAAAGAAGTCCAATTTATGAACTAGAACCTGCCCCCGGCTTATTTTTTTTCTTATTTTGCTGTGTTTGGGACATTTCTGGCCATTAACCTTTGGGTGGTGGGGGGTAGCCTCCATCTAATAACAGTGTACGGGATGCACGGGTGAAACATTATCTCTCCCAATTTGTCAAATATGGCAGCACGGTCAGTGGCTTTTAACCCTTTGGCATAAGTTTAGCATGTGAAAGGGCTGTGCGGTCGAGTTGGCAATAAAACATCACACGCAATGTCCTGATACACTTTCAAATGTAAGCTTAACAGTTCATATACCATGTTGAAGAAAATCATTCAAGT
Source organism: Diplodus sargus (assembly GCA_903131615.1). Taxonomy (NCBI): domain Eukaryota; kingdom Metazoa; phylum Chordata; class Actinopteri; order Spariformes; family Sparidae; genus Diplodus; species Diplodus sargus. The sequence continues at coordinate 149,260 of CAEMYA010000062.1, forward strand.
CCTGTTGAGCAGTTTGCTGTGGTGATGTGTTTATTCAAAGAATACCGGTAAACTGGTGGACCGACAGGCACAGAGCGGGTCCGGGTCCGAGCCGGTGAGTCGACCCAGAGCAAATGAAACAGTAGCATTTTATACAGTCACTACAAAGAATGGCAGATTCAATCAACAGGTAAACAAAAGGTATGCAAAGGGGATAGGTCTGCTCTTTGGGGAGGGTGAACAGCGGGGGGTGGGGGTAAGGGGGGGCGCACCCATTTAGCATAGTGATCAAATTAGGTCGAGACGTCTCTTGATCAACTGGTGGGACGTGTAGGCATGAATCAACATTTAGGTCTGGGGGTCAAAGGGCTCTTTACAGACGTCATTTCAAATGTGTATTTTCTTCTTCAACCATGACAGCTTTTGTACCTGTAGATTGGTATTAACGTTGATAAATGTTTATGGTTTGGTTAAGTTAAGGCACTAAAACTGCTTGG
>CAEMYA010000062.1:150789-175860 GCA_903131615.1 Diplodus sargus
ACTTTAAGAGCGGACAGAAAAGTGCATGTCTTTTTTTACACAACTTCTGAAAGCTTGTTTGGAAGCTCGGCCCAGTTTGAAGCTCAGTCTGTAGGGTTGAACATATCGAAAGACATTCGGGGCGCTGTACCGTATCTCATTTCCCGACTGTGAGGAGCCAGGATTAGCTTTGTGCTGTCGGACGTAAAGGCTACAGAGGAGAGATAGAGGCGCAGAAGGTGTGGACATCTGGATTAACACTGGATTAAGTTGTATTGCAGGTCCTTCCAGGTCACTCTGTGCGGCTGTGTGCCTGAGTCACCTTCCCCTGGGCGGCAAGGTAGGTTTGTCCGAAAGAGAAGTAATGGAACTGTACATATACCCATCGGAATCACCGCCACGTTCAACCTTATCGTATACTCGGCACGCACACTATTGCCTCAATACATTTAATTACAGCACCCAGCTGAAAGCTGTTTTTGACCTGCACATGTAGCTGCATTTATGTCACTTAAAGCGCCTTTTCTTCGACTATGGAATATTGTGCATTTTCTATTTCATGGTAACCAATGAAAATTAAGACTTTTTACGTCATTAACTACATTAGTCTCAGATACTAATTTGCATAGTGTGTTATAGACTTTCTGTTACGTTACAGCCATATGTAAACCATGAGACATAGTGCTTATAGCCCTGATTCAGATAAGGAAAGTGTTTTTTACAATGGATGAACCCCACACAAAGCTGTGGAGGTTGGACAGACATGTAACAGAAGAGCAGTGATAGAATTCCAATATGGATAAGAGTGTAAATGAGGTACCTGTAATATTAAATAGCAACACTGAATTATTGTTTGGCCCTGAGGTTACTTTTAACATTCACAAAATAAGAAGTACAATAAGATCTAGAATAACTCAACAAATGTACGGTTGCTGTTTAGTTAACTTTAGGCAAAAATAACTACTGGGTTATGTCTGGAAAACATCGTGGTTTGGATTCAAATCCCCACACTACTTTTGTAACTTCAGTTGCAAACATACCTGCATTATCTAAGCAGTGTTATGTTATGTGTGCAAGGTAACATCACTACATTAGTAAGTTAAAAGAACTCCCTGCTGACTTCTGGTTTCAAGTCCTGTGCTTGTTTAACCCGACCATCCATCCCCGACCTCTCCCTTTACAGACTTACCATTCTTTATACTACCTCTCCTCACTTCGTCTTTTGCAGTTGGTATAACTACTACAGCCGCTAACGGTTGCCGCAAACGACAAACATGGGTCGTAATTAGCTGCTTTCATTTTCAACCGTTTCGATGAGTTGGTTATTTCTGATGAAGACAGGCTCAAGTTATCTCATCACATAAGTTTAATTAACCAAAAGGGTATTTACTAGAAAAGAATCCTTCTAGTAAAGTCTTGGAAGTACAATTCCAAAGCAGTAAATATTAGACAGGGCAGCACGCACAATGATCATATTTCCTCTGACTTTAATAACAGCTTGACTCAACCCAAACATCACTGTTATTAGCAATTATAGCAGAGGACAGAGCCAAAGAGAAAGCCTGTCAAAACATCAGCTGTAATTGTCTCTTTAGATGGCTGTTTGGTTGAAATGGGACACTAATTGAGCATAATGATGTGTCTCTGCCTGCGCCTTCTTTTAGAAGTCTTTTTCTTTTCTATTCTTTTTTTTTTTGCAAGGTAACGTCTCTAACTGACTGCTCCAGCCATCTTTAAATGAATCATTAGCAAAGCCTTTCATGGCAGGAGGTTCTTGTCACAAAGAAATGAGCGAAAACAACCCAGTTACCCAGTACCACAGGTGAGGAGCTCTGTATGATTGTGACTCATTTAAAAGTCGGCATAATCACAGGTGCAGCTGAAAGTACACTTTGCGTCTCACTGTCACATTTAAAGGAGTGTTCCTGAGAGCATCTGTGACCGCTGGACTGATCAAAATAAAAGTGCATCTGTTCCAACAGATACACATGAGACATCTCTCTATAAAAGCAAGGCATCTCTGTCTGTGTGTGTGTGTGTGTGTGTGTGTGTGTGTGTGTGTGTGTGCGCCTCAAATATCTCTGCGGATCAGGATCAGACTGACCTGAGAGTTTGAACATGGCTGCTGCTTGGTTCAGTGGTGTGCAACTTCGCATTTGTTTGGATTGCAATGATACCGTGAATAAATTATTTCATAAATGCTTTACAAATTCCACGAGCATTGTCCACCGGAGCCACCACAGTCACTTGCGCACCAGAGCCAATCACTGCAGAGCTCAAGCCCACGACATACGTTAAGAAACAAGCGAATTTATACCTGCAGCGGCGCGAGCCGGACCAGGATTTTGCCGGCGGTTCAGTCCCGTTCTGTTCTGTGCATCTAAACTGACTGTTGTGGATTAATGAGACTAAACGAGTCCGAACCGAGTCTGTTCGGGTCTGAGGAGATCCGGATACGCCAGGACAACAAAGTGGAATCGGAATCTGTGGATGTTCATGTGTAGCGAGCCGCTAGCCAACCCACACGGCCCACGTCCCGAGGCGATGGACCAGACGCACCGGCACGTCCAAAACCGGACTTAGGGTAAATAATGTCCGCCACGCTTTTTCGCGATCATTGCCGTCACGTTAGCTTTGTGTCTGGTGCAGGAAGAAACGGTAAAAACGGGCTTTTGTCACGAAAGTGTCCAAGCAGCAAGTTTGGTTGTTGAGGAACGGGGCAAGTTGTGGGAGGGACGTCGGCGGATGAGTGACAGCAGCAGTGACGTGTTGGAGACAGCAACAGAGATTTAGCAAACAACAATTTATATTTGCGTTATAAGTCATTAAAAAAAGGTTTGTTAAACATATTTGTGGTTTTCACAGTAAAAAAAAATTGAACTTTTTCTACTCTGATTTTATGTTTTTTTGTGATTTTACTTCCATTGTGTTAATACAGTATGTCAAATGAAAAAAATAACTGTACAGTCACACCTGTGAGGTTGTGCTGAAAATAATGACACCAAGTAAATAGTTTTTAAGGTGAAATATAATCTTCACCTTCAAACAGAACTTTATTTGGCCATCCATGAAAAAGCTACTTAACCTCCCACTTTTCTATAGGAAAACATATTTCCTACAGGCACTGCATTAGTAAATAGAAAACAAGGCTGAGTAGTTAGGCGTAGGCAGGCCTTAAGATGTATTTAGTCAGCCGGATTAATGGATATATGCACGTTGCACCTGCTTGCTTGCGTGTTTGCGTGCGTGTGTGTGTATTCATACACCTCTAAATTTCTGTGTCTTAGTCTATTTTGCTACCATCTGTTTTAAGGCATGTACATACACACACATCACCTCTCCCCACTTTTCACTGTTAACCTTTACAGTGACTCTTTTTAAGTTGTTCCAACTGAACAGTGGGACCTGCAAAAGATAGAGAAGATTAGCTAACCTTGGCTAACTGGCATGTTCAAAGTTTAATAATTATGGATTAAAGCGCTCTGTCTGTGATGCTAAAATATGAAACAAAAGCTAATAAGAACTCAGCTTTGGAAGGATTTCTTTCCACCAGCCAAGCTTTGTGCGTGTGTGTGTGTGTCCACCCAACAAATGATAGACTACGTGGGGAGCATAGGGGTGATCATTTTGTTCTGTGAGTGTGGAGCATCTGTGAGTCTCAGACAGTTCATTGGATTCATAAAGATGATATGTAATGACGACAGTGCCAAAAAATAATGAGCTAGGTACATTATTTCATCTCGTATCTCCTGGCTTGTCATGCTGCTTCCAAGAGAAATAAATCTGACTGATCTCTCCGCGCTGGCAGATCAGCTCCCTCGTTTTATTATCGAGTCAGACCTATCAAAGGGAAAATGACATGAAATTAAATGAAAAAAACAAAATTGTAGGTAAGTTACAGCCAAGACTGGACTCCACACTGACAGAAAAGAGGAGCTTATTAGTGTAGTAAAAGAAAAAGACACAAAGAACTGACTTCACATACCTTGCATCTCTGTACAAGACTGTATTTAATTGAAAACTTGTTTTTTCAAATCTTATTTTATTTTGTGTTTTCAGACAATCTACCTGTCTCTTTGCCCCTGACATGTATTTTACAAACACTCTCAAGGCATTCACTGAACCTTGTTCCTCTCACCTCCATGTGAAAAGACTACAAGTGTAAAGTGAAGGCAAAGATTTCCTTACACCTTAATGCACTATGTTTTCGCATTGAGGCGAGCAGGACGAGGTCCGATAATGCCTTGAAAAGATCTCCTCTGCTTTCTTTAAGTGTACTTGACAGGAAGCTGGTTGCAGAACGCTTGTTTCTTTTCATTTAGTCCTCCATTAAAACTTGGACCTGCTGTTAGTTTTATTGAAGGAATGAACAGGGCACAATGTGCCTATGCAAACTGTTTGAGTGTGTGTTCAGCATGTCCTGTCTACTTAGAAACGTTTCCATCTCAATTAAATAACAGTCTTCTAAGAGATCTGTAATGATGGGTAATCTTCTAAACAGAAATGTCAGAAATGCAATAAAATGTTATAAAATTCACAGATTGGTAATCAACTTCTGGCAACTTCTGTTATTATGATGCAGAGTAGCAGCTGACAGTACAGACTTCTTGTTCTGCTAGTTTTGAAGGGACACATTAAAGGTGCCCTGTGGAGTTCCCACACAGATAAACACATCTATGTCTGCAATTAATGATAGTCACCAAAATATATTTTGTCTGTCTTTAAAGTCTAAAAAGTGTTTTGAATGCCTGAAAACTGACTGCAGAACTGTACCTACGTGCATGTGCATCTTCAAACAGGAACTCATTAAGACCATTTTTTCAACCCTGGTGCATGGGAACCCCGCCGCTGCATGTCTTAGATGTTCCCCTGCACCAACACCCCTGAACCAAATGAACGGGTCATTATCGGGCTTCAGCACAGCTTGATGACAGTAACAAAGGTGATGTAACTAATACCTCTTTCACACTGGCCAAAAATCCCACTTACACCTGCTAACATCTGGCTTTTGTGTTCAGTGTGAATGTGTATTATTGGGTTCTAGTCCCGGGTCAATGCTGCTGTCGCGTTTATGAGGCAGAGCTGCTTCACATGTGTTGAGCCATGCAATGTAGACAAGAGCCACACATGACATGTCGTCACTGGAGCGGGCGTTGTTTTTCAAGCTCAGAAGAAGACGACACAGTTGTAACTTGCAATATGTGTTCCCACAAGTGTTCGGAAAGGAGGGAAAAAGTCTGTAAGTTTAACACAATTAATGAGCTATGAATAATAAATCATCCGCCATAATCTACAGGTTATTCACTTAATTTTAAATGACAGAAATATGAAGTTATTATTGGTTATTTGTATTGGCTGGCTGAAGAAATCCATATCATGTATCCCTGCTTAATTTACAGTTATTTTCACACAATTCATGCAGATATATATTTTAAGACAGTAAGAGCCAGAGAGAAATACAGGGACGAAATACAAGAACATCACAGAAATAGGCAAAATAAAGATGGCAGAGAGGAGACAACAAAGAGACAAAAAAATATAGATTTATCTATTAGGAATATTTTTGGGAAAATCAAACTTGACACAACATAAAATGAAATAAAAAATCTTTTACGAAAAAATGTTCTTTTTGATGAGGGACTTCTGCAGTCAGTGCAACGGAAAATTATTTTACAAACGAGTCATGACACAATTTAATTGAATTCAGTCACTTTGATGGAAACGCAGCTAAAACGTGAGAAACATACTGACGAGGGGAGACAAAGGAGGGGGATAAAAGTAACAATGACATCAAACTAGAGCGAGAGGAAATCTTTTACAGTCATTTCAGACTGGCCCAAGGGTGCAGCCAAGTCCTCTCTCTCTCTTATTGCATAAAACTCCCAGCATGCAACGGCCATTTTCCCTGACAAGCTGTTTCGCTGTGGGCTAGAAATTAGCACACGTGCACACATGCACATACACACACACACACACATGCACACACACACACACCGGCAAAGGCAAATAACTGGGAAATTAACTCCGTGTCAGGGCCTCTGATTCATTTTACAGAAGCAGAGAGATGATAATGACAGAACATGTGGAAACAGGAAATAAGTAGAGAGGCGTAATTGATGGATGGCGGGCCTTCATTTATCTCTTTCCCTCCTTTAATGTCTTCTGCCTCCTGGACCTGTGCTCACTTTGACCTCTGAATACTTTTTAAACGTCTTACCGCATGTGTTATATTTTACCGTTGATGAATCTTCATTTCAGCCGCGTTGATACGTTCACCTAATTACAGTAATCATATGAAATCACCTCTATTGGATCCACAGGCGCTGCAGGGAAGAAACCTCTACTCACTGAGCTCAAACGAAACCAAAGTACAGGGGCAACAATAACATCAAGCTGGACTGATATACCCAGTGACTTTCAGTCAGCCTAATGAGGTTTCCTGAAGACCAGAGGCTGAACGGTTCGCCTCAGCTCCTCGTTAACTTTGACTGAGACGCTGCTGGCACCTTACAGTCATTTTCTTTTCAGAGCAAGCCTGAGCCCAGAGGCGTACATCATGAATCTAGAGCCCAGCAGGTCAAACCTTTTCATTCATACGGATAAACGCAGTCAGGGCCTCGTCACAACTTGCTGTTGTCCACTTACAAGATCGGTTTCTGAACCTTGCGACGTTAAAAGGGAAACAAACAGAAGTGATGGTGGTGCGTTAGGCTCCGCCAGGAGAGTGAGCTAACCATATTGCGAATGGTTCAAATGAATTAAATCACAAAAAAAAATCAACAAAAGGAACAGACACTCACCAGCATCTGTCTTCACTTTTCAAATAAGCAGCTGATGGACAGAAGGATCCCCGATGTGCAGTTTACACCCACAACTGCCTGCTGAGAGACTCTCGCATACTTGTGTGACTGACAACAATCCATTTTGACCTGCCGCCATCTGTGAATTAAAGAGTAAAATATGCCAAAGAAGCAGATATCACCTCTGTAACAGGAAAAGTATGACGTGTGACCTTAATTTTGAAAACACTTGCACAATCAGAAAACAGAGCAAAAATTCACATCATTTATTTTTGTTTCCTCATGTTGGGAAATACTTTAATCCTTTTTTTTCTGAGAGTTGGATGAAGACATGGTACCATTAATTTGTCTGTATGGTGAAAATGACACTTCAGCAAGTTTTGTTCCCTTCAATTTGAGCCTAGCTAACTGTTTCTGTTGTTATTGCTAAGTTAAGCTAACTGGTTGCTGCCTCTAGATTTACGTTAGCATAAAACAAAGTGAGAATGGACGCGAACTTTTCTACTTGGTTAGGTTTAGGACATCATCCTATTGGTTACAATAGACAGTAAAGTAAGCTACGCAAGTGACGTAAGTGATGTTAGTTAAGTCATTTACGTACATTAACTAACTTATGTCATACAAATCTAACATCAATCACTGATGACTTTTGGTCACAGATGCCGACAGTGACTTCGCTCCTGATGCTGCTTCACTAGACCTTGATTCGTGATGCTAGAGGGGCAACTACAGATTCAAACTTAGAGATGGAGGGCACTGATTAGGCTGCTGTATTTGACCAACAGGAGTGAGAATAGGCGGGCAACGCAGCATTGCCAACACACACAGACACACACACACACACACACACACACACACACAGCCTGACCTATGCTGTCATCTGTGTTATTGAGTAGTGTTTTGTGAATGAGCTCTTTCACGTCCGGGCCTGTGGCGTTCAATTCCACTTAGCCCGCCCTGTCAGTCGAGCCTGTAAATGTTGCTATAGCCTTAAAAAAATAAGAGCCGTAATGGAGGGGCAGCGTCAAGGTGAATGACTAGCCGGACAAATGAGACGCGAGTACAGAGGGCTGTAACCGTGTTGCACTCTGCTGTTATAAAGATGTTCACAGCTGCCAATGTAGCTGAGCTATTTGACCAAGACCAAAGTCTCCCTGCTGTCAGAAAGGCTCTACTAACAAGTATTTGTAAATGAGCAGAAGTGGAAATTGGCGACCATATGCTGCCCTGCAAAGGAATGTCATGTTCAGTAAATTGACTGTGTTTATTTATTAAAAATATAATTTAATTGCCTGCTGTACTCACTCTGTGTCATTTGAAGACAGCAGGAGTGGAGACTGTGAGTAATACAAGTGTTTCTCATAAAAACCTTTTAGCAAAAATATCATATTGAGCAACAAAAGAACAAAAAACGATGAAGTGAAAATGCTTTAATTTTCAAGTACCCAAGAAATAAAAGGTTTAATTTATTTCAGACATTTTGATGAGTACATTGAGTACATCTACATGTTTAGAAAGCCATGTTGGATAGGCTTAATCATTATTAATGTTACCGGGAGTGAAAAGGTCAGTTCAACAACAGCTTTCAAGAAACAAAATAGTAGGGGTGGGTATTGGCAAGAACCTCACGATACAATACGTATCACGATACTTTGGTCACGATACAATACGTATCACGATATCACGATATAGCGATATAAATAAAGATGAAAACACAAGTACCTGTATATGTACATCAGATGATATTGATCAGAGGACAAATTGAGTCAAAACTATTTCATTCAAAACAGCCTCTCCATTTCAGTAATTCCCATGAAATTTCCGGGCAGTAATATTCTCTTTGTCCAGCTCATTGTTCTTGCTATCTCTCTTAACTTTGAAGCCAAAGTGCTTCAGCCACTCTCTCTACTACAGAAATACACCCGCCACACGGCAGAGTCGCTCTTCGGCGATATATCGATATTTGAAGTTGAAAAATCGATATTGTATTGGGTGGCAAAGTATCGCGATATATTGCCGTATCAATATTTTTGCCCACCCCTACAAAATAGTATATAAGAAATAAGAAGGCTTTGCTAATGAACACAGCAAAATGATCAATGTGCTCAGGAAATGTGTGTGTGTAGTAGAAAAAATAAAAAAAACATTCAAAGAGACATGAAGGTCAGCAGTCTTTGTCCAAGAAAATATGGGCGGAGAACAATGCACACTGACCCGTCGCCACTGAAGACAGCAGTGACACTCGTGTGTGTGCCCGTCATGTGGACTCACACTTTGACTCTCAAAAACACACACAATAAGCGACTCATTTTCACTCGTACAGGCGATGTAATATACAAACCCTTACCCAGTCTAAAATGAATACATCTGGCGAAAGTTGAGAACCAATGAAATACAGTATCAAGTATGAACTCTCAGGTCATCTGATGTGGTACAGAGCTTTCAGGTGAGACGTCAGGTCACCATGTCTGTTCTTTGTCAATTTTGTTTTTTTAACTAAGCAACTTTCCTGTTTTTGAACAAAATGTGACCAAGTGCTAAAGCTGCTGTTCAGGCTCATTTAATCAGAGCCATTGTTGGAACTGTGTGTGTTGACTGGCAACATCCAAAAATGCTTTATCAATGAAATAGATTTGAGGGCAAAATAAGCATGTGAAGACCAAAATAAAGACATAAAAATGTTAACTGGGAGCCGGGTGAAGCTAAATGTAGTCCTCTAACCCGCACAGCTCCGTGCTGTCTGCAGCTTCTTCACTCACTCTGATTTTGTCACCTTTTCCAAGCGAAATTCAGTGCAGTGTTCGAGGCAGTTTAACAGTTGTGTGCTGGCACCCAAAATGGACCGCTAACTCAATGATGAGTGATGATGGATTTTAATGGATTGTGGACTGGTGTGGCTGGGATGCCTGAGGTTCTGAAATGAGGATTCAGTCTGCATGGAGGTTAAAATCCCTCCAATAAGAAACTGTGAATACTGCCGCAGTCCTTGAGGCGTGGAATCCATCACATCTATATATTTGTCACGTGGATTCTCAGTAGTTTTAAGCAGACACACCAGTTATCAGATTTGTTAAAATTGTACTTCGGTATAAAAGCTTCGTCGTGTGGGCTGACAGCAGAGTGATGCAGGGGAGGTTTGCTGCAGAACTTCTCCATCCATTTGATGTCGTGCTGTCTTCACATGAATAAACTCCACTTGTAAGTCCTCTCTCCTCCGTGCTCTGGTGGGAAACTTAACGTTCTCAATCCTATTTATGTCTTTTTTTCTTTAAATCGTCATAACAATCCAACATGACGTCAGATACATAAATTCAGACAGTGTGGATGAGTCACAGTGAGTTGGGAGTGGTTGGACTGGGTCACACACCGGACTTTCCCCCGAAGAACAGGGTTTGTGTCCCATGTGTGGCCGAGAGTGATTTATTTTCAAGTTAAGACAAAGTCAATAACAGTCCAAAAGTCATAAAACGTCACAATATGTGAACTATTTGAGAGCAAACAAACGTCTAAAGTCTAACAGGATGGTGTATATTACATATTGTTACTTGACCGTGGTACCCTTCACTGTCTCGACAGGCAGGTAAATGTCATAGTTTGAAGGCCACTGATCAAGCTGCTGTATTTGACGAGTTGTGAGTAAGAACTTGTACAGGATCAAATCCCACTGCTGTCATTGTGTAATGCGACACATTATTACCCGGGTACTTGGTTTTTTTCTTCTGTAAGTTCCATCTGTTTTCACACACAAGTTATAATTAAAACCAAAAATAGAATTTAAAAAAACCTGACATAGGTTCTCAAATAGAACAAAAGCAAACTGTGCAATGGAAATAGACCTACTGAATTAGATATGACCGACATGGAGCACATGACTGTGAGAATGCAAAGAGGACGTAAGTGCAGTGAGAGGCTGGAAAACCGCTGGGAGTTTTATTCTCCTGCCAAAATAGAAAAACACTACAGCCAACAACAAGGCTATCGAAGTCCCCTGTGACCCTCAGACTACAGTGTAGAATACAACAAACATACGTATATATATATATACATATATATATATATATATATATATATATACAGCCCCCACTCAGGACTGCACCCTTCTGGACAGAGATTTCTGATGCTGTTCCTGGAAACTGCTGGGCCTCCATACATGCGGTAGATATATATATACATGGAAGAGATTGGCTGAAAGTTGAAAGTGCCCACTGATGGCAACTGGCTGTAGGTAGCTCCTACATGCTACCAGCAGCAGGATCAGCACCTTGGAGAGCGCCGCAGCACACACACTCCTGATAGTAGACGGCAGCAGACAGAACCGTCTGCTCTGTGTGGCGCTTGTCTTATTTATAGTCTTATTTAAACGTTTTGTTTAGTTTGAGGTTTGTCTGGCACTCCTTTTTTAAGGATACCATCCATTGGCTCCCTCTTCTTCCCACTTTTGTTCCATGTCTGTCTCTGCTTCGTTAAACTTAGCATCCGTCAAAGATAGTTCAATATGCCATTTTAAAAAAAAAATTAATTTGTGGCTGGAGTGGTGGAGCAGCTATGTGGACACTCTACTACTTCCAGGACATCTAATGGCTGTCATTCTGCTTTTAAAAAGGCACAGTCGCTTTGCACAGTTCTGATACTTAGTGCTTATTTGTCGTTCGTCTGCGTTCAACCCAAAGAGCAAGTTGGTGAAAAGGAGCATGAATCATTTAGATTTGTAAATGTTCACAGCTCATTTTTTTCCACATGTTCAGAGAAAAGAGAAAAGAGAGAGAAAGTGCAGACGATCACCAAATCGCCATGCTTTCATTATTTTCCCTCTCTTTACCAACTGTTACAGTTGGGCTGAAAAGGCTCCTGTACAGTCCATCAAGCATGGAAAGCGCATTGTAAATCTGTGACAGGACATCGCAAGGTTCTTCAGATGTCCCATTCCCTGTGTTGTTACCATATATTTTGGTAACTACGTTAAAAACAAAAAAAAGCTCCCCAATGTTGTGCTTTATAAAAACACTGACCGTTGCTCTTTTTTGAGTTTTATTTGGCCGGCGCCTCTGATAAGACCTTCTTTTGATGCATCAGCGTCACATTTCATTATTTTGACTTGTTTTCTTGTCAACACTCAGAGATTTACAACTCCAAAGCTCTGCGTCTGGCTGGAAATATGGATTCTCAATTTCTCTCTGATTCTGTCACAAGTCCAATAGCTGGAAGAGTGAGAGAGCGATGGGAAGGAGGGCTGTTCAACACCCCCGCCCAAAAAAAAAAATGTGTTTCCATTTGTTTTACAAGACAGAGAACAGGCAGGAGATGAGGAGTGGAGCGAGAGGGGGAGAGGGACATTTGAAAGAGAGAGGCAGGGAGGTGGAGAGGAGAGATAGTGTGTGCTGAACACAAATCAAAGTTTGCCTTGATGCCGCGCCTCGTCTGTCGGCCTCATAAAACTACGTGCACTCACATACACTCCAAATATTCTCCCCGAAAGACACACAGAGACTCCCAAACACTACATACACGGCATACACAGGAAACTAACTTGCCGTGTCTCTAATCCTGTCACCTCTGTGTGAGGACAGGCTTAGAGTTTAATTGGATATTGTTGCCACACAGAGAGAGAGAGAGACACGCACACAGACACACACACTGGCTCTGGACAAGTTAAATATGCTGACGCGGCATTACAGCAGGAAACACTGTCATGTCAGTCGGGGAACAAAGAGATATAAACGCTTAGCAGCAGCCTCCATGTCACAGCGGTGTGATCAGACGTCCAATGATGCTTTTTCTGTTCCCCGGGGAGCCTCTCTGCCCCGAGCTGTTTGTCAGGACAACTTAAACCCTGTTCAGGTGAGTGTGTGTGTGTCTGTCACCGCATCCAAGGCCATTTCTTCCTCCTACAGTAATACACACCATCTGCGATAAACAGGATGCTTTTTCTGACACCTTTAAAATATGACTCTTTAATACTTTTACTGAAGTAACAGGTATTTATACTTCCTCCACCACTGTATGGCAGCGAAACACTGTTCTCCCAGGGCTTTGCTGCCAGGCACATAGATAAACTGTCTGTACTGTATAATGGTCCGGATTATACAGTGGTTGGGATTTACCGCTAGTGTTTATGCAGGTGTGTGATTCACAGAGCTGGTAGAAACAAGTTAACGTTGAGGGTAAGTCCGCTAGCTTTAGCAAAATTCAGTAATGTGAGGCCTGTTGTGGCCAAGTGGTGAAAGATGATGTTAGCTTTTATTACATCAAACTTTTAGCTAGTATTATAGTGCATACAGTCACCAAAATCAATTGTCATGGTGAAATAAAGGGGGCCTAAATGCAGACAGGCATGCAGGCAACTTATCAAAAGGGTCCAAGTGCAATGAATCCTAAATCCTAAAAGGGCAAAAAACCAAAGAGCAGAAAACCAGGAAACAAAAGCAAACAAAGTACAAACCAATAACAGCAAAGTACAAACCGCACAGAAACCAAAAACAAAACAGAAGAGGAGACCTGACAGAGAGAGGGGGGAAGACAAAGACTACACTGGGGACGATTAACTAAAGTAACATAGGTAAGGAGTGAAAAGGGTGGGAAACAGACAAAGGGAGGAAATAAAAAGCAAAACATAACTAAATAACCCTAACCCATAAATACAACAGGAAATAAGCGGCTGTCTGTCTTCCACTGTGTCACTGATCCAATCAAACAGCTACATTTCACGGACGTTGTACAGTGGTGTGTTGTGTGTTCTGGGGACATTATAAACAGCTTGTTTATTCAGTTATGGAAAAAATGTATGTTTCTGAGTTTCCATTTTTACCTTTTTAATATTGTAATATTCAAATTCAAAGAAGAAAAACATGCCCCTTTAACCCACACACACAAAAGCTTTTCGTTTCCTCCCCAGTTGTCAAAAATGTAAGAGACTGACCAGACAAAAGTGGAGGAAAAAATAAAATCATAAGACAGCTGGCGCGCCTTTGAGAACTCTGTCTTGGCCTTTTGGTGGAAATGTTTTTCATGTTGGTACCTGCCGGGTCTTGAATGGTGAGGAAAATACGAAAAGTTGCTTTTCATGTCACTCCTTCTTGTCAAATGTTCATCTTCTCCCTCCTCCTCCTTCTCTTCATCCTCCTCCCCCTTCAACTCTAATCAACTCCTACCTATCTCTTCTCTAATCTTTCTTCAATGCCTCCTTCCTCTCCTCTCATCGTCCTCCTGAAGCTTCACCACCACTTCTGTTGAAGTCCTTTCTTGTTCTCTCCTCTCATCACTAGTCTTCACTCTGCTGTTGTCCTTCATATTTTCCTTTATTGTTCCTCAGTTATTCTGGGCAGACATCATACTCTCTTTCCTCTTTCTTGTTGTTACTTTGCTAATTATCTTCACCTCACTGCCCGGGTCCTCTCTTTTCCCCCCCTCTCCTCTCCTCTCCTGTCTTTTTACCTATCCACCTCGGCCTCTCCTTTACTCCTCTCCTCTCCTGGGTGTTTGACAGCTCTTATAAACACCCACTAAAAGCCTCTGTCACAGGCTGCTGTTAGCGCTGCACTATTCCGCCTAATTCACCTTCAGTGGAAAAAGGCTTTTACTGCCTGCCATTTTGGCCGGGTGCGTGCGTGAGGATAATGTGTTAGCTTGCCAGCGTTTTGGGGGACAGCCCAGTAATTTTCATGTTGAGCTGACAATGTCAGACAAAATTGGGGCGGGAAATCTGGAAAAGTTACAAGAGCAGAAATGTGAACTTAAAGACAATTATGCTAGAAGAGAGAGGCCTACAGGACTGGTTTTGACTGGAAAAACAAGAGTGATCCCTCGTCTATTTTATGACAATCAGATGGACCATGTGTCGTCACAGGCCACCAATGACATTTTAGAGCGACTGATGCTTTGATATTGAGAAGACTGCCTCTTTTGAGGAGGAAAAGATGTCCTCATTGACATGTCAGTGGTAACATTTCAAAAACTTTTAGTCTCTTCTGGGGACTCTCTCTTGTGTGTCTTTAGTTGAAGCAAAGTATATATTCGTCTTTCTTGTGGCTATAAGCTATCTGTTAGCATTGTCAGCACTTTGTGGTTTTGCAGTATATTGAGACCTGCCGTTTTAGTGTTATAACTGATTACAATAATTACTGTCTTAGGTTCTATATGGGCGGTGGCAATCGTTTAGAAAAATAATAGCTCAAAGCAACATATTGAAAAAAAAAAGTACTATGAAATAGTTCATTTTTGGAACTGTGAACTTAGTTCAACATTTTGAATTATGAAATATGAACTGAACTCGTTCATTTCAAAATTTCTGAGCTGAACTTTGAACTGGTTCCTGTAGAAAGTGAACTTTCCCAACACTGGTATATATATGTAGACCACAATAAACGAGTCAATGAAGAAGTCTCGCATTGCAAACATGGAAGCACTAACCCTAAACAACTAGTTTTGGTGCTTACCCTAGCCAGACAATAAACACAACATGAAATGGAACATTTTACGTAAAAAAGAAATGAAAATTCACAACACTAAGAAATGTAGCTTAAAGTGACTATGAGGAACTACACTACAACTACATTACTAAGATTTAGTCTAGTGATTGGGCTGTATTACGCCGTATTCTCTTCCAATCGCTGTCGTCTAAATAATCTCTGGTCCACTTAACACTTATTTGTGGAAATGTACTGCTTAAAATGGAGGCAGACTCTGCATAGTAACGAGGATTAAGGAGCTACAGTATCAAGATCCCGGCCATACACCTGCCTGACTCAATCACAGCCAGGTCTCAGCTGTCAATCAAAACGCCACACCCACTTTTTAAAAAAATGTTAAACTAAAATTGTCCAAAAAATTCACATCTGAACACCAATGTCACAAGAACTACATAAAGAAATGAAAAAATGTATTGACGTGTATTTTTTTTTTTAATTGAGTGTCAGTTCTGCTAACATGGAGGGGGCGGGATTTATGAGCTATACTGCAGGCAGCCACCAGGGAGCGATTGAGATTGTTTCTGCTTCACTTTCGGAGAGCTGTCATTTTGTCCACCTTTATAGTCAGCGGTTGCAGCCGGGGCTGAGTGGTATGGCTTTGAAATAATGTCTCAATATACTAAGACTATGTTGTCATACACAACATATATCTTGGTATTTAGACATTTTCTCAAAGGCCTTCAACCCTGACACAACAAAATCAAAATTCACAATATTTATGACCAAATACTTTTTGTCAATATTGCAACAACACTGCAGGGATGACTAATACAATGAGATTTTTGATAAACAATCATCAGTAATTAGTAATGTGGATACAATGACCATGTGGGTAAATGCAAGTATTACAACAAGTAGAACAGCCTGGTAAATACAGAAAATGACGTCACTTTACTGTAATGCGGCTTTCAAAACTAATCAAAGACGATACAATCTCGTACCAGGGTAATAAACTAATAGCAATATATTCCCCAGCCCTAGTCACAGCATTGTTGGACTTTGCTCGGGCACCTAAAGTGCATGATTTGCATTCTAAACTCGACACGGCCGTGGTTTTCCTCGCCTCAGTTATCCTCCATGGAGTCTTATGTTGTCCCAGTACGAGTGCACAATGAGTTCATGTACTTCCACTCCTCTGTGTACGCCACTGCTCTGTTTATCCTTCTTAAGGAGTACTTTACAGAACTTGCTGAATAAACTGAGCACTCTGCAAAGTTGTCTTGGCTAAAGTCGGCCAGTTGAACAAGTCTTTAAGGCTCAAACACCCCACTTCACAGTCCACTCCTCAATTGTTGTACAGAGCTCTTGCAAGGATTAGACTCCAAATCAGTGGCAGATTGGTCTGGTGGGATTACTGCGATTTACTATGATTTACATTTACATGGAAAAGTTAAATGCTTTTCATCTGGGCTCATACTGCTCATTTCTACTTACTCCAAAAGAGATGAATGGAATATATTAAAATATCAGCTCCTGTAGGCCAGATTACTTTTGAAATGACAAGAAGTCTGCATCATCTTGTGAACCAGATGAAGGCTGAATCGCTTGATCAAGCACAACATTGACTGATGATGATATATTTATATCTTGACGTTAGTCTAATATTTTGGAGAGTGACACAAGAAGTCATTGTCTCAAAGAAGCCACACAGATGGGCTGAAACTGAAATATGCTATTTAGCTAAATGTGTGTGGCGGCTGAAGGAATGGACGAGAATGAAAGAATACCTGGCCGTCTAACAATAGAGCCCTGCTTTCCACCGACTGAAGCTTCAATAAACAAGGCTTCAATCCCCTCTTGGCTCCCCATGTAGACCATGTGTTTGATAGAGCTGGAAGCCCTGGCTACATTGTCCTGCTGGTTTAAATAGAGAGTAAGTGTGTGTGCATGTGTGTGTATGCGTGTGTTTGAGCCCCTCAGGACCAAATAAGAGTGCCTGCCACTGGAAGGCCGCCATAACTAGCACACAGGGGATACACACACACACACACATACACACACACACACACAAAACACACTCTCTACTTCTGTTTCTAACTCTGTGTTTCTTTCCACTCAAACACACACTCACAACAGTCCCCTGGTCCCTGCGCGTGTGTGTTTTGGGGTTTAATTACGTGATTTTTATGGCATAATCACTTGGCCCTATTAAAGCCAAGAGAGTCTTAGGGGAAGTTTACACACACGCACACACACACACACGCCTCCTTTTCTCTCTGAAACTGAACAAACACGTACACACCATGAGATCTGCCCAGTTTATAGTCCATCGTTCTGAGCATTGGAGCTGTCAGCTTGTCTCTCAGTAAACGATGAGTTGAAACGGTCTGTTGTCCTGTTTCAAAAAATATCTCTCTTTAAAGGATTTTGCTTTTTAATTAATTTGTGAAAAGTTCTTTATTTCTATTCAGTCTTGTTTTATGATTTAGTAGCTGCTACAGTATTCTCTCCTAACAAAACTTATACTATGTTTTTTTTTAAAAGCAAGGCATGACTGTGTCTTCTATCAGAAATCATAAGAGGTCATATGTGAATTGTTTTTTTTTTGTTTTTGTTTTTTGTTGTGTGGTCTTGTCACATAACTCTGACTTTTAAGGGGCACTAAAGCAGTTTTGTGCCGCATCCCGACAACACGCTGGTTGAGTGGTGGAATTCATGGCAGCACATTTCGACAAAAGCAAATCTGAGACATCAGCGCAGGAAGTTAATACAAGAAAAGGAATAGGAGAAAAAAAAGGAAAGAAAATGAGTTCCTAGTGAGTTCTTAGATCCGTCAGAGCCAGCTAGCTACAGCTAACATCGGTGCAGTCAATACAGTGGGTGTCTGGGCAGATTGACACCATGTATGTTGCGTATGGGTTATTTACGTCATAAGATTGAATGTAGTTATTACAGCCCAGAGTATGATCTGCTCCTAAACAAGTAGTTTTAGTGCCTAAGCCTAAACAAAACCGCAACCATTTTATGTAAAAAAAAAAAATAAATAAAAATACAAAAATAAATCACACATTTTCAGCCTAAACCAAAATGTTTTTCCAAACCTAACCGAATAGTTGTAGTGCCTTAACCTAACCAACCTGTCTTGTTTAAGGAAGCGTTAACAATCAGGTATGAGGATGTGTTGGTCTCAACACACGTGTTTTCCTGCTCTATCCTTCTACAAATTTATACAAATTCTTTTTGGTCTCATTTTCTGTTTCAGAATGTTCTTTATGCATGTACTTATTTAAGAGCCTTGAAACGAGGCACATCATTTTTGCTCCAAATGTGCTTCTCCCTGACCTCCGACCCCTCGGGTGAAATATTTCACACAGCGTTTCATCCCATGGTTAAAACATTTCTGAAACTCAGTTTTGGCCCACAGTGTTTACAAAACAAATCAATACTTGCATTGAAATTAGTCTCAGTTCTTATGCTGTGAGATGAAGGAAGTCTGGCTGTAGCCGCGATAGAGAGAGAAAATGACTTCAAAGTCTAATCCAGACTTGCACTTTAGCACTCGGTGACACGTCGGCCAGGACTACAACTGGTGGTTTGATGATTGATAACTGTCGGAGACAACCAAACTGTGCATTCTCAGTTTGAATCTTCGGTTAAACAATATACAGCACCTTGGTTTGTGAACCAAGATTATGTGTCATCTGAGAAGGAATAATTGTGTGGGATGGAGATGTGTGGGCTATGTCACACAGTGTGTGCGTGTGTGTGTGTGTGTGTGTGTGTGTGTGTGTGTGTGTGTGTGTGTGTGCGCGCGTGTGTGTGTGCATGCATCAGCGCTACACAGCCGTTTTGAAGTTTCTTGGTTGTGATTTTCCAAACTTCCAGAGCTTTTCCCCAGACACAACCAATTCAAAGAGAAGCTCTTTGAAACCTCTTTGAGAAAGAAGCAAAGTCTTTAGAAATGTCTTCGGGGAGTGATTGTGAACTGTGTGAGTTACAGTGCGTGAGAGACACAGACAGAAGGAAATAAAGGGAGAAGCCTTCCTTGATATCAAACACTTTCCTGAGTGACATGTTACATAGACATAGAGAGCTGCGCCGATGCACTCATTTGATAAGGATGCTTTTGGGGAAGTGACTCATGGACTAGTTTACATTCGGTTATTTGCATGTGTGTGTCTTTGTGCACGAAGATGTTCATATATGAAGAGAGGTCCAACACTCTCTTAAGACCAAGGTGAGTTTTTTTTTTCTTCAAAAATAAAAGGAAAAACATTTTGGTCTTGCAGCCCTCATCAAACACAGTTACATCAGATGTGTTTCACAAAGGTCCTCTGGTGAATCTCTTATGTTAGATCAGCTGTTAATTTTTGGGGGCTGACTGTCTACACAATGTTAGCAGCACAGGTTTTTTTTTTTTTTTTTCATTTGTGAGAAAAGATTCCCACAAAGAAAAAGGATTATGTGATGAATTGTACAAGCGGGCAGCAGCTTGACATTAAGATGGTGCTTTTGATGGTGGAATAAAAGAATTGGGCCATGTGGTGGGTCAGCTGTGGATGTAATTTTTCCTGAGCTGGGGGGAGATGTGCCCTTATTCTTTCAAAAATCACACTTTCTCTCATGATCCTGGTTATGATTCTGTTCCTGTTTTTTGTGAAACTGTGCCCTCATGTGTCTTGTATTGCTTTCCAGTGTGTCCCATTGTGTGATTTCCTGCCCTTTTTCTGTGCTTACCTGTGTCTTGTTTGTCAACCAGCACTGTGTGTATTTAGTCTGTGGGCTCCCTGATGTCTTTATCAGTTCGTTCTGTGTTCGTCCCATTTCTTCTCCTGTGTTTCACCCCCGTTTCACCGAGGCCTGTTCCAGTGTTTTCCAGTGTCTCCCCATGGTATGTCACTGTTGTATCTTGGTCCCTCGTGTTTAAACTGACTTGTATTTTGCTCTTCTACTTTGGTCTTTGTTTAGCCTTTTCTGTCGCAACTTTTTTTTTTGTGATGGCAATTTTAGTATTTTTTATTTGTTTTAGCTTTTGTTAATGAAGCTCGCCTTTAGTTCTTTAACCTCTTTACCTTGTCTCTGTCTTGGTGTTTTTTGGGTCCAACTTAACAACTACCTCACAAATATTAACACTTTTGACCCTAACACTTACAGTTCTCACAGTTCTAATGAGATACTTTATAATAATAAGCTTTTCTACATGGCCAGAACCTGGCAGTCTCTACACTGTATGGTTTTAACTGATTAGCTGGTTTTGTCCTTTTGACAGTTTCAATAAGGTTTAAGTCAGCCTGATGGCTTTTGACTGCATCTAGTGCATGTCAGAAATTGGATCATGGCACTGTTTAGACTGTAACTCACCTCTGTGTTAAGTCGCATTTGGAGATCGGCCATGACAGTGGCTAGCGGAACAAGCATCTGCTAACGTTGATAGTTCAAAAACGTTCTTTTTAGTAAACTACACACAATCAATGTTCTCAATGCTCCTGTTTATGTGTAGAGACCCTGGTGATTCTACGAGTAAAGTTTCATGTTATGTCAAGCCTTCTTAGTGTTTTAATAGCGGGTTTCGCGAACGAAAATATGGTAAATCTTAAAAGTGGCTCTTTCGTTGTAATTATGCTTTTACACAAAGTTTTGACTCATGTACACTGACAAAAAAAAGCCAAGGTTGCATTTTGGCGAGAGTTTTGCTTTAAGGGTTAAATGCAGGTCACCTAGAACTTTTATCATTCGCTTCAGTGGCTGTTGTCCCTCCTGGGTTGTGGTTCCCTTCCTACAGGTTCTAAAGGGAAACATATTTGACAACATGACCCAGTCACAATCATAAACGCTGGCCAAAAACATGTATGTAAAACCACAAATAATTTAAATTTTCCTTTATGTTGCAACTCAACGTCTCTTCAGCAACATTTTTCATCATTTCTCTCATCACAATGCTGTGCTCACGCTCTGGTTAGGTTTAGGCACAAAAACACTTGGTTAAGGTTCATAAAAATCATCATGTTTTAACGATAGATTTCCCACAAACACGGCTGCAGATGGCCTGATTTTGTCACCACACACAGGACTAGAAAATGCACGAGGTCGAAAATCCAGTGGTTCCACATTTACGAATGCTGAAACAGATTTGAATGTATATTCTGGTTTGCAGAAATGTTAACCGCTACCATTTTTATCCTGGTGGCTGGGCTGATGATGCATAAAAAGTTCTCTGTTGTGGGTTGACACATGCCGATGTATCAGGATTTACCACCGTCCTACTTCTCGACATCAGTATGTGTCAACTCTTTGACAAGAAAAACACTTTGACAAGCTCTTTAGGCCATTTTGCACGACCTTTTGAGAGAGTCCCTAACTTAACCTCATTAGTTCCCCCCCAACTAACCGGAACACAGTGCCAGGCTTCTAATTTGAGGCTTCTTCAGGAGGCAGAAGTAACACCTTTGGCTCAACAGTCATGCCTTATCCTACATTGCACATCATATATGGTGAAGCTTCTGGGGGGGGGAAATCATGTTTGGACTTACAAGAGAAAAATTGTGACAAAATTCAACTAAAGCACTTCAAATTATTCTGCACATCAGTCAGAGCTAAAACAGCAAAGGAAGCTCTTGATGAAATAACCAGTTTAGCTAGTTAGTTAGTTATTTAATTGGTTAGTTAGTTAGTTGGTTAGTTAGTTGGTTAAATACATTATCTGCAGTTGACAGTTGATGTGAATCTAAATGTAGTCTAGAGTTGGCAACGTAATTATGAATACAGGGGTCATTAATAACACAGGATTGTTTTTTATTCTGAAATTGTGTCTTCAGCACAGTGTTCATCTGAAAATAACACACCTTAAAGCTTTACCTCCCCTCACAAACTCATTCAAATTTATGTGACAAACAAGTATAAAGAAAAAGGCAGTTCAGTGTGTACCTCAAGTTTGTATGTCTCTGTCAGAGTGTGTATGATATAACACACAGTGTGTTAGTGTGTGGATACCCTTGTGAAGACTCCCTGACGTTTCTGCCTCACTTTAATGTGTGATACAAAGCTTTAAAGATGCCAAACAAAGCCGGAGCACTGGAGCATTCATCCTGTCCTGATCGGGACCTTTGACCTCTTGTTAACAGGGGAGGGAGAACAATGACTTATGTTCTCATGTACATTTTATTTAATGATGAAATCACACATCAATAGTTGTTTACCTGACATGCCAGAATGTACTCTGGGCCCTTCTATATGTTCAAAACAATGTTCAGATTTCAAAGAATCAACAGCACCCGTCGGAGAAAAACTTTCTTTGCTTGATTCCCAGAAACTTCCAGACGTATTTTTCCCTCTGATGACAGTAATATTTCTGTCTGGTGTCCCCGTTTTGCCCCCTGTCTACAGTCCGTGCCAGGAGAAACTTTATTTTTCATATGATTCTCATTTTCAGCTCAGTCCCATGATGAACCCGTCGCTGACAGAAACTGTGAGGACAGGCTGTGACAGAGCAGAGATGGAATAAAGACTAAGGCATCCTAGTGCTAAATGAACAAGGAAGGGCTGAAAATGGAACACACTGATTCTCCTCTCTCTGTTACCATGTTTCCGTCCAGCTGTCAGGGGAGGGTGCAGTAAACTCTCGAAATGCCACCAAAAAAGAAGAGGATTTGTTTTGACGTGAATAGAAATAGTTTTTTATATAAATATATATATTGCAGGCTGGAGCTGCATTTGATTAGCATTATGTAATTTGTTGTTGTTCTCAAATGTCAGCTTTTGTTGGCGAAATTTTATACTAAAGGTGAAAACAATGAGGTATACTTTGTCATACTTTAATACAGATTTAAACTGATGGATCAGGAGCGGTTTGACATTTCTGGGTGTTGTAATTGCACTGATGTTTCAGAGAGAGAGAGAAGAAGAGAAATTCTCTAAAAACATGTCCATCACTGTTTACGGCATAACTGATCTAAAAGTAATACAAATAAACACATAGCCTGGTGTGGGTGTCCTCGTCAGAAAAACAACATTGGTGATTTGTTAACGTGAAAACATTCCAGAGGCTAACTGGTAAAAGCCATCAAAGCTAATTCTCCATCTTGCAATTACTAGTTTGAAAAAAAATAATCCCAACTCAAGGTTCACCAAGTAGATTTTTCTGGGGATCTCAACTGCATCACATGTCATCATCAGAGGATGGAGTTAGCACTAGCAACTGCAATGTGCTGTGAGGGCATGTTGGTGTAGTGGCCACAGTCAGAACTGCAAGTCACACAATGGATGTTCGAGGGGCAGGGGTCTAACAAAATGTCAAGTGTTGCTGAAGATTTTGCAATTGTACATGTCCTCAGGGTCTGTTATGTCCACACTTCCCATTCTACTGCCTTTCAAGAGACGGGGTGTCACATGGGCTACTGCTTTTAAAGTGCCTGTTGTTTTCAGAAACACATTTCAGTGAACATTTCGTAATATGAAAGTGTGTTCAGGCAGCGATAAGGGCCCATCTTCTGGCGGCTAAGATGCAGAGAAATGTTTCATGAGGCTTTGCTGATTGTTGTGTGGGGAAGGAAAGCAGCATGTCAGTTTCTGAGATCCGGGCAACTGTGGTGGAGTCAGGTGCAGAGCCAGACCTTTTGGAGGAATAAACCCCCGCAGTCGCATTAGATTCTGCTCTGATCTGGATCTGTTTGCACACGAGTTGAGAGCTCAGGGATCATTATATTTATATTAGGGCTGTCAGGCGATTAAAAAAATGTATCTAATTAATTACAGGATTTGTAATTAATTAATCTAATTAATCGCATTTTAATCTCATATCTGCTAAAGGTACCCAAATAAAGAATTCGAATTCTAGGACATTACAAAATTGTATTGCATGACTAATCAATTGAATACACTAAGAAGAGAAGAACGATACAAAAAAACTCACGATTTGGTTTGTATCACGATTTTTGACCCACGGTTCGATACAAACCTCGATTTTTTTTTCTTTCTAAATTAAACATTTTTTTCAGTAACATTTCAATAACTTATGATACTTGTCTGATAGGATCAGAGGTGCAGTATTGTGGTCTGTTCTGATGGTCTGTTAACTGCACAGATCCATCACTCAACTTAATACAGAGAAATGTTCCACAAAACAACGTTACAGAACCAAACTAAGGTAACGAAGTAACTGTGACTGTCTTTGGCAACAAGTTAAAAATACCACAGCTGTACCTGGAGAAGCGTCCTTCCTCCCGCCTGTCCTACAGACTGCTCATCACATTTCTGCCATGTGTCTGTCACCGTCAAAAACACTTTACCTCACCGAGTGTTTCTGATGAAAAAAAATCTCTGTGACAGTCAGCCCTCCAGACCGAGACTTCAGTGAACTTTAACCCGGAAGACAGTCTTCGTCGGGTTTTGATTGACAGGGGAGACACCGGGGAAACCCCTTGAAAACACACACACGTCATCATCATGACTTGTACCGTCACGTCTCTTTAGGAGCCGCAGCGCCGGCTGTCTGTGTGAATTCCGCAGCGGTTCGTCTTTACAGCGGTGTTCCGCTCTGTGTGAACGAACAACAGCGGAGAATTGGCGAACGATTGCTGCGGTGTCAGTGTAGTGTTACTTACAGCTCATAGGGCTGATCTGGACAGGAAGTTGTGTCGCGATTCTGCCTTCTCACAGCACAAGACAGGTTCGTGGATCTGAGTGTCGCAATTTTAGCTTCGATACTTGTATCATTACAACCCTACTAGCGACGCAGGTGGGAAGAGACGAACACGTCCGGACAAGTTCCTCGGTGCTAGTGCTACAGTGACGTGCCACTGCCAAGTAGCCTACGGGTCATTCAATGGGCCAAATTTAAAATGCTTGCACATTGAATTGCCACTCAGAATCTCAGAATTAATTGCGTTAAT
>CAEMYA010000062.1:184247-204684 GCA_903131615.1 Diplodus sargus
AAAAAAAAAAAAAAAAAAAAAAAAAAAAAAAAAAAAAAAAAAAAAAAGCTTGTTTGTTTACCGTTTTAGCATCTTTCTTGAAATGGACTCTAGTCAGTGGGGCTCAAAAGGCAGCCAAAAAGAAGGGTGAATATTAGACTTACATTAACCCAGCCCACTCTTACACCTGACGGTCAATATCACTTGTTTCAGGACTGGAAGGATTTATTTAAAACCAATGTATCTTTTCCTATCTGACTGCCACTAGATTGGTAGGTAGAGCGTCAAAGTTTGAAGTATAAGGTCACAGACCAAGCTGCTGGATTTGACGAGCCGGGAGCGAGAACATGTTGATGATGCAGTATGAATTCAGAACAAGTATTAGTGTCAACGTCAATACAAAGATTGAGGGTACTGCTGAAAATAACCTTTTTTTCCTATTCTTGATGAATCAGGGGAATACATTGAGTTGAGGCACACACTAGCTCTTCTGCATAGTGAGTCAGACTTTAACATCAGTGCATGTATAACTGTAATCCAAAAACAAGGCTAAACAGCCAAATTTGGAGGTCATATTTTTTCGACAACAGGCCTGCGGGGAAGGGATTAGTTTTCCAGAGGGAGGTTAGCTACAGTAATCATTATCACAGCATGCCTGTAATTTTAGGCTGAGTCCGTTGCCAGTAATTCCTGCCCTGTGTGCGGTAACAATTCTGGCCTGTTTACCATCTGTGTAATGGTGATACAAACCACACAAATGAGCTCAAATTGACATAGATTTAATCAAGTGTAAAAATGGACGTGTGACGGGCGGCTACAAAACTTGATCCTGTCAATTCAGAGACATTTTTATCATGGGGTGTGAAGGCTTCTTTAAAGCAAAAGTGATCTAGTTAATGTAATGTATCCAATGATATTTATTTGTTGATTTTCTGATTAAATAAATAGCATGAGAAACAAAGACTTTCTTGGATTGCACGCAATGCATACGCCTGTCCTATCCTCAGAAGGATTCCGCTTATAGTTTTCTGAGCAGGCCATCCCTCATCATTATTTTATTAGGGGGCTCTGAAATGAAAGGCAGAGGCAGCAGCTATTCCACAGCCTCTGGTGCTATGATCTTTCTGTCCAAATGGGCTGTTTTCGTCAGTGGGCCGTGAGAGGGGGATTTTCAGCTGTGTTGGGAGGCAGTGTGCTGTGACTGATTCAAATACACAGCGGACATCTGCACTGGTCCTGACACACAAAAAACACACAGCGGGAGATGCCGCTGGTGTTTTATGAGTGTCCCCCTACGCGGGGAAGGAAGAGAAAATGTATTTGGCCTGCTGATCTCTGCCACCAACACACCTTTCTCTCTATCACACACACAAACTGGCCTTTGCATGTGTGTGCATGACCAAAAGCAAAAAACAGGGAGATGAATCGAGATGTGTACATGAAAGACTTATATGTAATGTATCTGTGGGGCAGTACATGTACAGTACATCAAAGAGAGAAACAGCATGGTGAATAGAAACAGATAGAGGTGGCTCAAGTTAGCCAGTGACCATTTTCTAGGTAAAGGGGCAGCATGTAACAGCCAGCAGCCTGAAGTAATAATATTTAAGTATGTGCTCGGAATATAATGTATGCTTCACCTCTGCTTGCAGCTCTCACATGCTTCGGTGCAGTGATTTATTATGTTCCCTCATGAACACTCGATGTATAAGTGATTCTTTACGAAGCACTTTGACATTTTAGAATTTGGGTTGCCTGTATTTATCATCAGACATAGATGGGACGAAGATGGCGTATGTACTGAACCTTTAGCGTCCCAGCAGTTTAATCTAATTGATGTTAATGTATCATTATTCACTCAAAGCAAAGGGGCCTGGCAAGCTGCATCCTTAATTTCAATTACCCTCTTGATCACCGTTACATTTACTTGCAAGTGCACCTCCCATTATGTTTCATAGCACTGACAATGAGACACTGCATTTCAAGCTGGAAGCATATGCTTGAAAATAACGTGTGGGCGGCACAGTAGGAACAAAATAAGCAGGAGCTGTTTTTAAATCGTCAGCACACAATTGCTCTTCCATTTATTTTCATCATGCCTCATAAAAACTGTGAGAATTGTTGTTTTAAGTGTTATAATCTGTATTTTGAATGAATTGTTCTATCAGAGGTTATTTCTGTACATTTCATCATTGTCTTTTCCTTTCTTTGGTCACACACTGTTATTTTTTTTCAAAACCACATAATCAAGGACCATGGTGGGTTACAGCTCCGAAAGTTGTGTATTGCACACATGTAGAAAGAAACAAGTGATTTAAAAAACCCTTAATAATCCTTGGAAATGTATGCAGGGTTTCCGCGGGATCTTAAAAAGTCTTAAATAAATATAAATTAATATAAACTTATGAAATGTAAAAACTATAATAACCGTGACACACACTCACTCAATCCATTCTTCATTGTTTGAGTTGATCTGTGAATGGCAATAAATTTGGTTATTTTTTACAGTAATACTGGGACTGCATATTTCCTTACTTTTTTGTACTACGTGTAGATCTAGTTTAGTTCAGTTCAAAATGGTCTTAAAAAGGTCTTAAAAAATCTTAAATTTGACTTGTTCAAACCCGCAGAATCCATGTGTATGACATGCAAATAAAAAAGCTTCATAGTGTAATATAAACGAAAGTCTAATTTAAGATCCACTTTCTAGCTTGTTGGGACTTGTAATCTCAAGTCTTCATCCGCAGATGGTGATCTATAAGGTTGTCATGGAGTTAGTCATTAACCTTAGTTTCCAGTCTTTGTGTTAAAATAAACTAGAATAAATACATCCAATAAACTGCTATAGATCTTTTTAATCTGGATCTTATCAAGTCTTGTTCTCTTAATTGGGTGACATAGTTCTTGCTAAGTGTGGCTACATCATGATGCTTTTCTAAAAACCAGAACACCAACAATATTTAAATAATACAACAGAAGTAAAGAAGGAAAATGGCAGAAAAAATGGCTTACTTTACTCTCAGTAGGGGGGAATTGTTCTCTGGAGCTCCAGCCTGGAGCTAACGGGAAGTATTCATCCCCCCGGTGCGAATTGAGTGTGAGAGACATATTGTTGAAATATTGGACCTTTTCTGGTTAATTTTTAATGTTGTTAGTTTAACCACTATAAGCCTCACCATGCCTGCGGGTATTCTGTGCAGAAGGATCCAGCTGGGCTTTATGAGAATGGGTTACACCTGCACTATTAACTTCTGGGCAGCCATTTCAGAGAGCAGAGGTGACCCTCGTTACAGCCCCTACTGTATCCACATTTTGTTTAAAGGTCCCATATTATGAAAAACACGCTTTCTCTGGTCTCTACATATATAAACTGGTCCTCCCTGAGCCTGCCAACTCCCAGAATGAGGAAAGCAAACAAGTCCTGCATCGTCTCTGAAGCCCACCCACTGGTAAAATGGTGCTCCTACAGGCTGTTCAGATTCAGCTCCTTTCGTTATATAACGAGGTCGGCCTATTAAAATGACTAAAATGACGAAAGGAGTAATTTTAATAGGCCGACCTCCTCTGCGCGGTGATAGGACAGAGATATCTGAGAGGGGGGCGTTCATCCCCGAGGTGAAGTTCGGTGTGTCCAGCGGTAAGATAGCAGTGTTTCGCAATGTCATCGCTCAGAGTTAGACACGCAAATTGCTCTGTTGTTGTTTGTATAAATCAACATCAGTGCCTATATTCTGTCCCAGCTACAGAACAACAGCAGAGACATGCGTTTCATTTTTAACGACAACGTGCCGGCTGCAGTTCGTGTTAGCTTGTGTGTGTGTGCTAACCACTTCACATCGGACTGCTTCAGTAACGAGGGTAAGTACAAAGCTGGCTTTGCCTCGACACTGACCCTCATAAAAGGATCAGTCCCAACCATACCGGACCCAGCAACTGCACCAGAGCCATAGGTAAGTGTCGCTACGTTTTGATAGTATTTACAGTCACCTAAGAGTATGGTGAAGTCAGCTGGAAATTGGCTAACTAGTTAGCTCTGCTTCGGTTCGCAATGCAATGGCGTTTGAGGCGAGTTTAATGTTAATAATATTACGATGGAGCTTGGTTGTCACAGTAAAAAGTCTGGAAACATGTGCAGACTGGAGACAGAGACGATGCGAACAGTGTCCAAGAGTTTGGAGACAAACACAGCTTTCACTAGCTGTTAGCCATTAGCTACATGGTAGTAACTGTAACAACACATATGAACAAACTAACATTATTCAGACACACTTACCATTCTGAAACATCCTGCTGCAGCCACAAGGTCTGCACTTCTTCAGGAGCCTCTCCTTCTGGGTCCAATTCTGGGTCAAACTGGTATGGTTGAACGAAAGCTTCTCCGCGAGCCATAGCGATACATCCACCATAAAACATTAGCGCATGCCACAGCTAGCGCAAGCAGCGCCCTCTCCCTGAGAGGGGCGTGTAGCAGGCAAGGCAGGTGTTGACAGACGGAGCTCATTAGCATTTAAAGGTGCAGGCACAGAAACAGCCTGCTGAGAGCAATGAATGAAATTCAGGACCACTGATGGGTTTGGGGCAATGCATTTCGAATACAGTGTTGTTGGACCTCTGACAGCTGTGTGAAATTGATGAAAAACAGTATAATATGGGACCTTTAAGGTTTGCTGACATGGTGAATTCTAAAAGGGAAATGAAAAAAGTTTCCAGGCAAAAGTACAAGTCAAAATAGTACCATGGGACAAGTAAGAAAGAAAGCATGTGTAAGTTTGTTTATCTTATCCTAAAATGTGCTGTGTTGATGTGAAAATACCTTTTTCCAAGCCATGCTTCCAGGTTGCTTATATTGGCCCTCATTTATCAAACGAACGTACGGCAGAAAACCATTCGTACGGCCATTTCCACGCAAGCTTCGGCATTTATCAATTTGGACGTGAGCGGAAGCTACGATCAGATCTCACTACAGGTCTGAGCTCGTGTACGCAAATCTGAGTCTGTGGATTTGCGGTGCAGCCCAGCAAAATGTGGCTGAGTCTGAAAATAATAATTAAACAAACCTCAGCTGTCATTAAACATAAGCAGTCACAGCAGATCCAAATGGATTCTTAAAATGAATAAAACAAAAAACAAAAATTTTAATAAAAAAAAAAAAAGCCCACGTTTTTACTTATACCACTTTTTTGTAAAATAAAATATGATAACATGACAACTAATTAACGGAAGCTGCTTCAGGGTGCTGAAGGGCAGGTGGCTCCGTCTCGGACCAGCAGGGGGAACTCTGCTGTATACCACAGAGAAAGTGTGCCATATTATTTTGGCCTGTTCAGTTTTGCACAACATTCCATCAGTGAATGGAGTGCCTTTGCCGGCGCTGCCGGGATGCCGATCTCCATCTCGGAAAAGTTTCTCTTCCTGCCAGTGTTACTTCTCTCAATGTTTGACCTCAGTGGGCGAGGCCTCCGAACCAGGAATATTTAGGGCGTAACATGTTAATGACGATCGAATTCAGCCGCCGCATTTATCAGACCCGATCATTTGTGCACTGGAATTGGTCAGATACGAACGTTTCATAAATCACACATATGTCCTGTCCTAAGACCAATTCTGCGCTCAGATCTGCACCCGTTTTCACTCAAGATTGATAAATGAGGGCCACTGTCCTTAGAACTGCAATATGTGTGTGACACTTGTGGCTGTGATGCTTTGCAGCAGCGCAGCAACATGAGCGGTGCATGCCGAGACAAACAAGTTCAGGCTGCGGCAGTGAGAGAGGGACAATCGGATGAGTCACAGCTGGCATTTCATAAGCACAGCACACGCACACAGCAATTTCAGCTTGTAAGAGTCGGCGCGCACTCCGGCCACAAGCACAACAGGGAGCTTGCTGAGAGGTGCACAGCAAGATGACACACCTGCCCTCTGTGTCGTCCGCACTCTGCCGGCTGCCAGACCGAAGCAGCATTTCCACCTGGCATATGTGTCGCATTCAGATGGAAACTAAACAAGGGAGTGAGTTCATACAAACAAAGGTGTGTCAGATGATTATGGGGTATATTTACACCTGCCGATAAAAGTCTTCCTCAGTCTATATGGAAGCCCACATAAACAGAAAAGAAACTCCATATCTCACTTTTATTGACAATTCATTTTGACACATAGTATGTCTCAATTCAAACTACCTGTGCAGACTTCCTGGTGTGATCCAGCAACATCCTCATCGTCATAAGACATTGCAGATCTGTTCTGTGTGACAACATGCACTGAAAGCCCATGCTGGTCTGCGCCTTGCTGTGTGTGCTTTCCCAAAGTTGGGAACTACTTTAAAAGAACATTTGTATTCAGGGAGTTGTTCCACGAGAAAACTTAAACCATGTTGCAATTGCACTTTGTGTCAATGTGGCAACATTTGATAGTAGCACTGTGTGAGAAATTATGTGCACCCTACACAGCAGATATGTACAGTATACGAATATATACATAAACACGTCGAGCATTTGGGGGAATTTACGTTAGAATTGTAAACAACAGCGACAAGAAGGTGATGATAAGCAGCATCTTTACCAGAGACCATAGAGTACACCTCTCCTCGTCCCGCTGTTGTCCTGTTCATTTCTTAGATCTAAATTGTCAGATATTGACACTTTGGGATGGCGACCGACCCCACCCACAATCCCAAAGTGTCAGCATTTGACGAGTTAGGGAACCCAAAGCATCAGGCGCATTCATCTTTATGCCTGTCAAAAACTTTGCGACTGCTGAAAACCCTTCATTCAGCACGACCCTGCTTGGACTGTCTGCATTGATGATTCTCAGCCTAACCAGTTTGGTTTCTTCTCTCATCTTTGCTGGTCCACTGTGGGAATGCATAATGAATATGTGCTGACATAATTTGTCTTCACTCCCTGTCAGTTTATATTCACTGATTTGAGCATCAGGCGGACGGATGGAAACGTACGTGACATTTAAAGTCATACTAAAACCACGCATTTCCTAATGAAAAGAGACATGAACTTCAGCCTGTTTGTTTTTTTGTGTTCTGACTTTCACCCCCCCCCCCTTCTCCCTCACCTGCTCCTTCTCTGTGTGTGTGTCTGTGGGCGTGGCAGCAGATGCAGAGTGGCACACCTGAGGAGGATCACCTCGTCATCCACTGCCTATATCTACCTGATTCGGCGCTAGATCGTTTGTGCCCAACACGGTGATTTCAGGGTGACGCTACGTCATGTTTTCTACGTTTTTGCCTTTGTGCCCATGCCAGTGTCTTTGTTGCCTTCCACAGTGATCTCCAGCGCCATTCTCCTCTGCCTTCTTTAACCGTCTTTGCCTGTCTGCCTGCCTGCCTGCAACCCCCGTCATCTCGTCCATATCACCCTCCAGCACAGTTTGTAAAATAAATCTTCACTTCACTACTTCCTGTCTCCGTTGTCTGCATTTGGGTCCTAAAATATAATCTCAACCGTGACAGTTTTGTAAGAGAAATCAGGGATGCTCTGTTAATGGTCATGGTCCACTGATGGAAGAGGGTCCTTAAGCTGACACTGGCTTACTCAAGCTTTATCGGTACCTCTTGAACACTAGAAAGGTGGATAGTTTGACTGTATATTCTATTCTTTCACATCTTCAACATTGCAGAGGCGTTATTAAATCCTGAGTATCACCTTTCAGTAGAGAGAGTAATTAAAGTCAAGGGTTAGGTTGGTTGATTCAGTGACAGATAAGATCTCCTGTTGCACTCTGCCAACCCCCCTCATTCAGTTATTTAAAATCCTCTTAAGCTGAACCAAAACTTGGATCGGAGGCAAACGAGAGAAATAATGTAAGAGGTGGGGGAAGTGAAAATGACAAGGACAAAGAAAGTGAAAAAAATGGCAACGGAACCTAAAAGGAGGGCTGAACCTTCACCAGAATGAGTCATGAGATCGACACAAAGAAGTCATGAGAATACAAAATGAGTCGAGACTTCAGAATGATGCCGAAAGAATAAAGGACAAAGGACTGGGAGAATATAGAATGGCTTTGGAATCAAAGAGAGAATGAGAAGGAGGTCCTAGACATGGGACAATAGGATAATAACGGACAACAGAGAATGATAGAAAGCAGATCCAACCTGACAGTACGGCCCAGTGCTGCTGACAGGAGGAAGGGGAGGACAGGATTTTCCACTCTCTGAGAAACAACAGATACATTAAAGTAAATAACATGCTGGGCCATCTGCTCCTTTTCTGACCTCTTGTACCAGCAGAAGAGTTGAAGCCTCAGTCAGGAACAGCTTTATGTTGCCCCCTTGCTGAAAAGTCACCAATGTCATCTTTTCACTGTAGTGTTTTCTCTCCTCTTGAATTTGCTCTGTGGTTCTCTTAAACTAAACAAGCTGTGATCTGGTCCCACAGACCCTGTGGTTCAAGACCATCTCGACTCCTCTCCCTCCAGCCTACTCAAAGCTCAAATAACCTTTGACCTCACTGCTCCAGTCGGAACAAAGCCCTCACTCACCACTGTACTCATTTTGTCAAGGATGCCTTCGTGTCATGGAATTACATTCACCCACAGACTCTCAGAAACCCTCCACCCTCAGATTTAGTCTCACCTCGGGGCACTTCGAACACGAGTGTCACAGTAGTAAGGCCCTGATCGAGTCTACAAGTGCTCCTGTGTAATGCGAGCTAGAAAATGCACATTACTCTACTGTTTGATGCATTGTAACTTATTCTTCATCAAGATATATCAGAGACAACAATAGACTACTTCAGAGATATCTCAAGCTGTAGTGTTTGTAAAGGGTTCCATTTCTTAACTATGTTTCTGGATTGATTCTGATCCACCTTCCCTGGCTAAGGGTTGGTTAAGTCTAGGCAAATTAAACTACCTGGTTGAGGCTCAGGAATTATTGTATTCATGATCACAAGGAACCAATGTCTGACTGTTGGGCGTATCAGACATGCTAAACAAACACCCCTTAACCCTCACCTTCTCCCTACAGGGTTTGGAGATGCTAGCAAGATCACACTGCTTACCTCTAAGAGGGACACCAGACCTGGTATAATCATGTCCTGAGCGATGCAAACACAAGCAGATGGGGGGTTCCCCCCCCAAGATCGCCCAACCCGACAACGCGTATCTCTCATGTCTCACTTATTATGTGATGTGCTGTGCTGAAAATACAAAGAAATCAAAGAAATATCAGCTGGTTGTCCTCATTCTGTATACATCCCGTGTCCTCTTGGTTTTCCTTCCAAAGCCAGGGTGTTTATAAAATGAATGTCAGGTGAGGGTGTGTCCCAGCTCGTCCCAACAGCGTGTAGTGTATAAATGTGGACACTGAAGTACTACATTCATTCGGATAGCTAAAGGGCTTAATTCTTGGTCCACTCTGACCTGGTCAGTGGTTAAGATCCAAAAGATTCAAGAAACTTAAGATTCAAAGTTTTATTGTATCACATGCAATTGTACAAGTACATCATCAGGAGCAGCAGTGAAATGGTGTTAATGTCCATCATAATCCTGCACTCCCTCCGTTGCCCCGGCCCTCTGTCACACACACCATCAGTCTACCGCTCCGTCCCAAACAACGTAGGCTGACAACGGCTTTTTATTGTTATTTATCTATATTGGCTGATACTATTTAGTGTAATGAGGTGACTAATAGAGTAGGGTAAAACACGTCGGGAGGGTTTATTTCGACCCCAGCGCAACAGGTGGGTCAAAATGACCTTAGGACAACGGGAGGGTTTAAACAAAGTTCCTAAATATTTAGTTAACTCACAAGTCATGAAAACTGAACACATTTGAAACCAGCATTTTTTGAAGTCCATACCCAAACGTTCATTGTCCACAACCAAGTAACCAGGGACCCAACCCAAAATATGAATGACTATACTTATGACAGTAGCAAAGGTACTTTGATGCAGAATAGAGTGAACGATGGCATACGTTACATCAGCATGTTTCAATGCACTTAGGTTTCATGATGCGAGGAAGGGGAATGACAGTAGCAATGACTCAGATGTTGAGCTTGTTAGTGAAAACACAGGTAAATGAAAATGAAATGCCGTGGTGAAGCAGGTAGAAAGCAACGATGCTACATGTAGGAGCATTTTGAGATGGGGTTACCATTCAGAGTCAGAATACATTAGCAAGTTCAAAATGAGCTGTCTCATTTAAACGATGCGCATGAACACAAAACTGCAGGTGATAACTTTGAGGATACCAGGGACCACGAAGCTGAAACTCATCACCAGTACGATTCTAACAGCCTTGTGGTCGACAACAATGTTTGCGAAGACGATGTTGACGACACGGTTCGCTCATTAAGCCATTCTAAAAGTGAATGCCATGATCGAGATGAGACCGAGCTGGTGGGCCTCGTTCTCTGAAGAGCAGATTAGCTCCTTGTCGGATACTGCCATGACTGCGCGTTTCACTGCTGAACAGGTTCTAGAACAGATTTTTTTTCAAATGTCCAGCAAGACTACGCTGATTCTGAAGAGGAAGTGGAGGATGTGTCAGACAAAGAAGATGGGGAGGAATACAACCCAGAGCATGATACATCATCTTCAGAGGAGGAAGAAGAAGAAGAAGAAGAAATCCCTCAAGCTGAAAGAGAAACGGAAATATACATAGTTTTCAGCATATGACAAACAGGGCAGGACGGCAGAGTGAGATGTGACGACGATGACCCCAGGATCCACAACCTTTGTAGTTTCCCACACCTGCTCCAAATCTGGTGTCTGCTTCTGGGTCCCTTTAACACATGTTCATGCACAATTTGCTTTTTTTCACATCTGGATTAGAATAGCCACATTTATGTTATATAGCACTTTTATGTGTTTTTCCTTTAGCACTTTGCTTACATGTGTCAAAAACAGTGTTCAGAAGGATCAGATCATATCCAGATCATAGCTAATCTGTCGACGCTTCCTTACCCATCTTTCTATCATGCTATCAAACTGTGGCTTTTCACACCGCTCCAAACATCAACTGATTTGGCAGATAATCATTCTCCAATTATAACTCCAAACCTGCTCTCTTTATATGAATGACCCATTTGTCTGTTGTCTGTCTGACCAAAACACCGTCTCCTGGTCATCCCTCAGGCTAACAGGATGCTCCATATCTCCTTTTTGTCTTTTCTTTTTTTTATGTCACATTTCCAACCTGCTTTGACCAGTTTACATCCCTGCCAGCATGTATTGGGGTTAATTAAAAAAGGGGGTGCCAGATGGTGAAAGACAGAACTTCATTGGTCCTTGTGTATACTGGTGGTTGTCTGTATGTTTATGGTTCTCCAGATGAAATCACCAAACAGTTCATTTGGGAGCCAAGACCGTTTGAGAAACATCAGTATTGATTTGTTACAGAGCCAGGCAGTTGTTTTTTTTCTCACTTTTCAAGGGACTTCATTCTTATAGAGTGCCTTCAAAGGAGATTGCACAAGAGACTGTGGCAACACAGACGTAAGTACTAGAAAAACCCTGTGAAGCATTACATATTGATAAATTACTAATGATCTAACTTCATTCAAAAGCTTAATTTAAAATAAAAAAGCAACAGTGTGTGGAATGTAAATGGATGTATAACTCAGACAGACTGGGTTCATCAACTTGAAAGCCCTTTTTTTCCATTGATTTCACCCAGTGAGTCCAACTTTGTTCACAGCTGGCAGGTGTAGATAACGCACACGAGTCTGTTCAACGGTTGAGGACAGGCCTGAAAAAGAGAAAACTGCGCTTGAAAAATTAGATTATGTTTTCAGGAGGTGTGATCGTGTTCATGTCAAAAACAGTGAGAAAAACAGGACAAAAACTATTTTAGGAGGAGAAGGAGGAAATCCCCTCTGGTCCAACACATTTCATACATATTACCAAAAGTATTCACTCACCAGTCCAAATAATTGAAATCAGGTGTTAGAATCACTTCTATGGCCACAGGTGTATTAAGGCAAGCACCTAGGCATGCAGACTGTTTCTACAAACATTTGTGAAAGAATGGGTCGCTCTCAGGAGCTCAGTGAATTCCAGCGTGGTACTGTGATAGGATGCCACCTGTGAAACAAGTCCAGTCGCTCCTAAATATTCCACAGTCAACTGTCAGTAGTATTATAACAAAGTGGAAGCGATTGGGAACATCAGCAACTCAGCCACGAAGTGGTAGGCCATGTAAAATGACGGAGCGGGGTCAGAGTCAATTGCTACAGACATCCAAACTTCATGTGGCCTTCAGATTAGCTTAAAAACAGAGCGTAGAGGGCTTCATGGAATGGGTTTCCATCACCGAACAGCTGCATCCAAGTCATATATCAGCAAGTGCAATGCCAAGTGTCAGATGCAGTGGTGTAAAGCACGCCACCACTGGACTGTGGAGTGGACCCAGTGGAGACGCGTTCTCAGGAGTGATGAATCACGCTTCTCCATCTGGCAATCTGATGGACGAGTCTGGATTTGGCGGTTGCCAGGAGAACGGTACTTGTCTGACTGCATTGTGCCAAGTGTAAAGTTTGGTGGAGGGGGGATGATGGTGTGTGGTTTTTTTTAGGATCTGGGCTTGGCCCCTTAGTTCCAGTGAAACGAACTCTGAATGCTTCAGCATACCAAGAGATGTTGGACAATTCCATGCTCCAACTTTGTGGGAACAGATTGGGGATGCAGTTTGGATTCCTGTTCCAACATGACTGTGCACCAGTGCACAAAGCAAGGTCCATAAAGACATGGAGGAGAGAGTTTGGTGTGGATGAACTTTACTGGCCTGCACAGAGTCCTGACCTCAACCCAATAGAACACCTTTGGGATGAATTAGAGTGGAGACTGAGAGCCAGGCCATCCCGTCCAACATCAGTGTGTGACCTTACAAATGCACTTCTGGAAGAATGGTCAGAAATTCCCATAAACACTCCCAAACCTTGTGGAAAGCCTTCCCAGAAGAGTTAAAGCTGTTATAGCTGCAAAGGGTGGGCCGACGTCATATTAAACCCTATGGATTAAGAATGGGATGGCACTTAAGTTCACATGCAATCAAGGCAGGTGAGCAATTATTTTTGCTAATATAGTGTATTTGAAACAAGTGGTGGATCCTACATGAATTTCAGCATTGAATAGTCCACCGTATGAGTGTGGTTCAGAGTTTTATCTCTTTTTTTAATCGAGTAAGCAACCAGAATGAAACAGAGACCAAAGAAGGATTCTATTAAGTCTTGCATGTGTTCACACCTCCTACTCTTTTAAAGTCTCTTTGTTCTCACCCTCTCTTTCTTCTACTTCTGTTTTCCCTTTCTGTCATTTATTTCCTGACTACACAGCAGCTAATTGCTGTTTTGGAACAGAAGAGAGAGAGAAATCACACCTGAACAGCAAGGCACATGATTAGTGAGTGACATACAGTATATACCTGGCAGATTGCATCTTGTAACACGCAGTCCAGTGTCTTTAAAAGCCCCTCCACAGTACTGATGGGCTGTGACAGTTTGCTCATTAAGCTGCAAAAGTTTTTGAAAAATCATCCTATCTTCATATCATTTATCCAGCTCCACTGGATTGCCGCAATGGACGTTGTTACAGAACCAGATGCAGCGATCGGTAGCTTCATCAAACTTCAGTCTGTCAATCTGTTACTTTTACAGTATTTTTTTAGGTATTGACAGACTGGAGAAGAAAGTGGAGCAGCGGATTTTGAGGCGACCACTACCCATGGCAGCTTTCGACCATCCAAGCTGACCAGCTGGACCACCCCAGGGAGGAAGAGAGAGGGGATAACAGCCATGCTAATACAGCTTGGATCTGAGGCTGCTCCTGGCTGATGTCAAGTCCAGAAAATGAAATGGACAAATGGGACTCCAAGATCAGGCTGTTGCACGGGCAGAACTTGTTCCAGACCGACAGTGCGCAGGACTAAAGCAGGACGAGGAGAGGTGGACTCTGTGTTTACTTCATTGATGCATGGTGCTCAGACACAGTCGTTGTTGATGGACAGTGTTCACCTGATGTCAAACTTTTGATATGAAATTGCCGGCCGTATTATCATCACCATCTTGTTGCTGCTGTTTACATTCATCATGACAGAAATCTGAAAAATGTCCTCAATTTTTATGTATATTTGTATAACTGTATATGTTCTATGTTTCTATTTGGACTTAAACAAAGGCATATAAAGTGATATTTCGACCTGATAATGTTACTTCCACAACAACAACGAGAAAACCATACAGTTCAAGTTGAGTTGCGATTTCTCCCATTGTTAATTTCTTCCCTCAACACACCAGGCCTACCTTTTAAAAGTAAGTGATAGACTATGTTTCAGCCTGTCTAAAAAAGCTTGATTTCTTTTAAAGACTATTTGTTCTCAGTTCGAAGTCTCATCTGGTCTAAATGCTCTTTCAGAGGCATTCTTCACACCAGCCATGAAATGTTTTCCTGACAAACACTGGTCTCATTTTGATTTAGGTACCTCGAGTAGAAGGGAGAGCTGTTTGGAGAGCCTGCCAAGTGTTGAACAGGCGGGGACAGGCATGAGAGGCTGGATGAGCTGATGAGGTGCAGTTTGAGGCCAAACATGTCAGCTGAAAGCCTGAGTAGAGGCTCCACCTGCTCAGGAGCGAGCCAGAGAAACATGAAGAGCGGGGTGAGGAGAGTGGGAGTGACAAAAACAGCATTCTGGATTTCTTGTTTTCTTATTTCTGCCAGTTATTAGATAAAGGAGTAGCTTAAGATAAGGTTGGAAAAGCACAGTTTGGGTTTTGATCTCCATCACAGCACAAATCATAGTGAGCTACCACATCTGGCAACCTTACTATCTTGACATCAGCTTGAATGACATCAGCCTTGAATGTACTTTGTGTGGAATTTCTAATTGCTAATTGTAAATGCTAGCATGCTAATATGCTAAACCAGGATACATATACCTGATTAGCAGCAGCATATAGAGCATGTTAGCCAGCTGTTTTGTGGACAGTCTTTATGAATTCTGCACAAAGACAGGCTAGGTTCTTCCCCAACTTTCACCTTTGATGCTAAGCTAGGCCAACAACATCTTGAAACCAGGTCTGCACATAACATGATATTGAATTTTTGTAGATCTTTTCTTTGCAGTCCCAGAGAGAAAGTGTGATCCCCAACATGTTCAACAGTTCCCGATATGTTTATTCTTTTTTTGGTTCGTTCTCTTCGTGTATCCTCTCCTCACTCATATCTCCCACCTCTTGTTGTCCCTTTCTTCTATTCTCACATCTTCCTAATAAGACTTTTTTTCCCCTGCCCTTCTAGTCTCTGTTGTCTTGGTCTGTCTTCTCTTTACTTTGACTACTGCTCCTCACTTGTATGATTGTGGAACATTCTCTGGAGTCCTTGGGTCTGCTGTGAGGCTTTTCCTAAACCCTGGGAACTGGAGATAAGAAGGTGAAAGAGGAAGATCCCACCTCAGGGTCTTTTTTCTCATACATGCTCTATCCTAAACCGTATGATCTTGTATAAGCCCAGGTCCTGATTTTCTTACATTTTCCTGTGAACTCTCTCTGTTCCTTTAATTTTCTCATTAGTTTTTCTGCAATTTACAGAATTTATCTCGCATTTTATCCCCAACTTTTTCTTCCTGTCCGTTGACATCTGTTTGTTAGCAATGTTATCTCCTTTTCTTTGTCTCCCCCGCTCCTCTCCCATGTCTACCCAGGGTCTTACCTCCCCCTCCCCACTATCTTTTTTCTCTGATCATAGCAATGCCCTTGCACTGTAAGATGTGCGCTGCTTCAAAAGAGCAACAGTAAGTCTACTTTTCTCCCGATGGCAACGTGTTTCTTGCTGAGCGCCAAAGATGTTGCGAAAGAGAGAGGCGAGCAAAGAGATGGGGAGAAAAGATGAAAAGACAGAGGGGCAGATTAAAGACAGAACTCAGACACAAAACAGGGAGAGGAAATCCAGAATGAGAGCAAAAAGAATCTGAAATTCTCTTGTGGTGATATGTTTAAGGATCACAGCGTGAGTGGTGCCCAAATGTCAGAAAGACGGCTGGATAGAGTCATCTGTCTTGCCGAATACAACTGAATAAGTCATGAAGGAGAGGCCATCTTCAATGGGAGGCCATCTGGAGTGCAACAATTTGAAATCACAATGCAATATACGTTGTCATTTTTAATATTTCAGCTCTCAATAATACAATACACCTGTAAAGCTCTGATACCGTATTTAGAAAATATGCCACTATCAGAAACATTTAGAAAAGCATTTATCGGGCATCAGTAGGGGAAAATCAAGTAGTTTTGCAACGCAGAAGGTGCAATTTTTTTATTGCTATATGCGTCTGCCTGATATCACCCCTGATTTATTATGTTGCACAATGTTTATTGTCCACCAATTTCTTTCAGTTTCCTACTGGGAAATGCTTTCTCTGCATAGTGTCCTCAAAGACTCCTACAATGAAATACGAAAAGGTTTGGAGCACCCTGGTACCTCAACCCTGGTTCAGTTCTAACTTGTAGCCCTTTGCTGCATGTCATCCCCACTCTCTCTCTCTCTTTCTCCCTCCCACCCTCCCTCGTCTCCTGTCAATCTCTATGCTGTCCTAACGATTTTAGAAACTGACCTTAACCTCAACAATATCAAGGTAACTGTGCACCCACCATAAAATATATCCCAGTTAGCCACTGTCAGCTCATGTTTATAATGTACCCATGGACATACAGGCATCTATCCCTGTAGCTGAGTACAGTGTCATCTAACCAAATTGAAACCATTTGACCACATTACTAACAATTCAAAAGTAATAAGTTCACTCTGCCTATTGCTCAGTAAGAACTAAGCAAACATATAACCACCGATGAGCTAATACATCTACTAACTAAGGAACCACCCGGCAACTGACTATCTTGGTTGCCGCTAAAACCATAACAACCATGCAGCAACCACCAGTTGACCCACCTAACTGCCAAGGAATGACTAGTAGCCAGCCAGCAAGCTACCTTAGTAACTATTTAGCATCCATCCACTAGACACCTGACAATTAGCAATGTCTCAACAGGTTACTATTCCACACAGTGTCGTCGCTGACACAGCTGCAGGACAGATCGGTGCCGAGGATTCTGCAGCAGCCCCCACCCCCTCCTGCTTGTTTTTACGCATCGCCTTTGTCCCCGTCACCCGCAATATCGTTTGTGTTTTAAGTATTGCAAGCAGCCAGATGGTCTCTGATAGTATCTCCTATCGTGTCCTGCAATAATTTGCCCGTATTGATCTGTTGTGGCTGAAGGGTTTGGACCAAATTCAAG
This sequence comes from Diplodus sargus, assembly GCA_903131615.1. NCBI lineage: Eukaryota > Metazoa > Chordata > Actinopteri > Spariformes > Sparidae > Diplodus > Diplodus sargus. The sequence goes on from CAEMYA010000062.1 coordinate 201,472, forward strand.
CAGCCTCTCTACTCTATGAAAAAAATTAAGTTCAAACACAGCTCCAGCCCACAGCAGCACTTAGAAAATGTATTTTTGTCATGAGTGATGTAAGTGTAGTTATCTTGATTTACTAAATTAAATTTTTCTTAATTACAGTGTTCTCATTATATCATTTTACTCATTTAATGTCATAACATGTTATTGACTGTGTTACAGGATAGATTTAAAATCTATTGCTCGTAAGGATTATGATGCCACAAGCACAAACATTAACAAAATGTAATCCATTTTACACAATTCCCCATTATTGTTTATAATGATCAATGGATGTAAAGGGTTGATATTTGCCTGTATAAAAAGTTTTTATGCTTTACTGGTAGCTGGTGTGTAATGGGTCAGCAATAACACACTCCAGGGATATACATTAAGCATGAAATGTACAATTGCAAAATTACAAAATAATGGCAACATGTTAGCCTGTGTTGGGGTCATTGGCTTGTGCATACAAACACATTTAACATATTCAATGGCAAAATAGCCACATCCAGGCTGTCTAACCAATCACATGCAAGTAAAATTACGTTTGCTGTCAGTTTAGAGGCGCAAATAATCAAATATTTTGATTATAGAAAGTCATTGTTCTGATGGCTTCCAACAAAACAAAGAGAAAAAGCTTTGGGGTGAACAACAAGGGGAGAAAATCCATTAGGTTTGAGCTCGCACTTCTTTAACGCGTCATGCTTGCCTCCTCTGCCCACACGCAGAAGCGTATGAATTAAGCACAGGAAATTCAAATTAAATCCACATAATCTCTTGGAGCCCCATCTGCACCTGAACATTTAGAATCTAATATGTCCCCTGCCTCTGTTGTACTCGCGCTTTAAGGCAGCATTCCAAAGTTTGACATTGGGAGGTTGGAAACTGGCTGAGATCTTGGCAGGGCCTCATTGTTCTCTTAGCCCCGCTGCTGTGAGGTGAGTGTCAAAGATACAATTGTTCATTAGCAAGAAAGTCTGTGGCTGCACACCACAGACTGGATTATAGCGAGAGACTGGAAGGAGGACGGGGAAGAGGAGGTAAATGCTGGCAGAGGGAGGACACAGAGGAAAAATCAGTGGTGGGATGAAACAACCACTCCAATGGAAAGTAAGTGCCTGTGAAAAGTGCTGTATATTTGTATTGTTAAGAATACAGTGCTCATTCCCTCTTTAACTGTTGTGTTTATTTCACTTTAACGCATAAAGTAGCATTACATTCATTTTCTATGGATGGCTAAACACAAAGTTACACTCGTGTTCCCTCTACTCTGTAAATGCAGCACCATATTGTTATACTCGAGCAGTATTCAAAATTGGGCCCACACTGCAGACACCGGAGACAGGAGTTTAGAAAAAAATATATTTTAATGAGAAAATCACTAAGTTCAAAATGAGGCAGCAGCAGTTCCCAGAAAGTCCGAAGCTGAAAGTCCAGAGCAGGGGTTCAGACGGGACAACAGGTGAGTGTGGCACATCTGCAGCACAGAGGGGGGAAAAAGGCAGGTTTTAGGCAGGCAAAAAAAACAGAGCCGAATTGCACAAAACATAAAGCGAGGCCTCGGTGTTACAATGGATGGTTTCACAACAAGCTGGCGAAGACCGTCTTAAGACAGGTAACTGGTGATCAGTGCAGATGGACCACAGGTGTGTGGAGCAGCAGGTGAGAGGAGTCTGGCTGATGAGCAGAAAGTAGGTCAGCCACGCCGAGCCTGAGACATACCACTGACAGAGGGAGACGAACATGCACAAGGTGCCAACCAGCACATCAAGAGCAGTTGGAGGTTCGGTATCTGGCCCAAGGACACCTTGACATGCAGACCAGGGGAATCGAACCAGCAACCTTCCGATCGCAAGATACTGGCTCTACCACTGAGCCACAGCTGCCGTCTTTCATAGTACAGCTATAGCAGTTTGCCCCATCACTTGATTTGGAGGTAAAAATGATAGTAAGCCTCTGCCATTAATGTCTTGTTGCATAGCTACTGCACCAGTACAGAAGGTCAAAGTCAAAACAGGGACGTCTGTCTGTGAACTGTGATGGATCATACAACATACAGTTGGGGTAACATTTAAAACTTTGTCTTTGCTTTTTTTCTTTAATCTGAGTGATTTCCAACGGATCTGTGCTGACGATATATGAAAATTAGTTGTAGGAACCCTTCAGGCTTCAGCGGAGCTTCATGGGCAGCTGGTCATTTGAATCAGGTGTGTTGATCTAATCTGGTATGTGCGTTTTATTCTATTCTCATATATTTTGTGTACTGTGGTTTTAAGATACTTACCATTTAAAGTTAAATATTCCCATTGCACTGTACATTTAAAAACCCAACCAGGGCTGAAAATATGCAATATCCATGACATCTGTGCAGCACATCAGCTGCAAACTGCATCACTTTCAAATAAAAAAGGAACAAAAATTCAGTACACGTGTGTGTATACAGTGCGCACCTGTTTTTATTGACTAACACACTCTCTGCTCAACAGGTTCAAATCTTTTCTGTAAACTACAGAGATGACAAATTCACTGTTTGAACGCCAGCTTTGCTCCTCCAAATCATCCAAAGTAGATCAAACTAAGTTGACCATGCAGTGACAAAGACAAATATAATTTAAACACTTTTATCTGTGTCCATTTGTCAGTTTGGTTGGTTGGTTTTTTAGCGGAATTACAAATAATCTACTGAATGGATTTACAAAAAATCTTGGATGGAGGATGAGTCTCGGCCCAGAATAGATCTTATGTTATGTTCTGATCTTAGATCTTATGTTATCTATGAGTGAGTACAATTAAAGATCTCAGCCATCCTCTGCATCACTGCATCACCACTGCCAGTGTCTATACTCCATCAGGGCGGATCCTTTACCACGCATAGCTTCATTTCCCCCTTCGTAACGTCAGGATGGGCTCTAATTACTAAACACTATATACTAATTTAATCTTTATTGAACATGTCAGTAGATACTTCCTTGCTCATATTAAGTCTCTCTGGATTGAAATGTAGTTGCTGACACACAAAACAGTTGTTATGGAGCACTTGGGGGTGGTGCAACTGTAACACTACCACATTTGTAACAACACCAGGCTGTGAAAATAAAAATACAAACATATCATGCAACTAATTATATTCTTTCTCACACCAAATTGAGGCTTCGGCTAGGCACAACCATACAGTATGTTGATGTTCAAACAGCT
>CAEMYA010000062.1:204767-230105 GCA_903131615.1 Diplodus sargus
TGCTTGCAGATTTACATACGACCACAGACTATTGGCCTTGGCCTGTGCTCTCTGAGTAGCCTTCCAGTTATGTACTCTCCCACTCGAGCGTCGGGAGCCTAACCATACAGAAAGCAGCTCTTTCAGGCGATAACCTTGGTACAACAAATGAGTGTACAGTTGGAGGAGAGAAAACCAAGACAGTAACAGATCATTTTTCTCCATTGTTCTCTTAGATGATACATTGGGTCAAAAGAAATTCTATCTGGTACCGAGGTTTGGAACAAAGTTAGCAGATCAATAACATCACCTCCTCATGTGCAGTGATAATAGCTAGTTTTGCTTGGCAAAGAAGAACATTGGCATGAGTGCACCTTCATTTTCCCTGGAGAATAAGGGATGCAAACCACAAAGAGACAGTGATTAAACGCAAGGCCAAACTATGAAACAGAAGCTCAGTGTTAGTCTAACAATAGGACCTCTATAAAAGCTGTAAGAATAACAGTTTTAGGGCAGGTTAGACAGTGAAGATAAGACAAGAAAGGAAGGGAGGAGAAGATCACATGACAGATATCGAGTTTTAATTATTTCATTTGCATAAAGCGATACTAAGTTTTAGCAAACACTTGATGTTTATATTGCTTGTGTAACCACTCCCAGCCAATAGCTGCAAATAATGAAGCCACAAAGGGCAGGACAGAGGGACATGAACAGAGACAGAATAAGGCAAAAGAACGAGGGAAGCCCACAGAGGAAGAAGAAAAACAGATGAGCGGAGAAATAAAAAGAGAAGCGATCAATGCTTTATCAGTGTTCCCAGACCCTAAAATCCCTTTTGGCTCAACATCAACATAATTGCAGTTGCAGTTTTCTTTTCTTTTTCCCTGTGCGCTGTAACAATTGATTTTACAGTTCAATAAATTAATATATTTCCTCGTTGTAATTGCAGACTCATTCCCACACACCACCCATGGTTATCTCTACACAGAGGGGTTTGGCTTTAGTGGAAACAGGAAGATACAGAGAAGGGGAGGGCAGAGGAAGATGAGAGTGTTATTTCACAGCCCTTCGCCAGTTCAGTCAAACCGAACACGGATGGATATCAGAATATATAAAGTAAACTGTAATCTACATGCATGGGAAGTGGACCCCTTAGAAATGCTCAACTGTATCATTGTAAAACAGTGAATCACTGAAGAACCATCATCAACTGTCAATGCAGCTTAGATAACATAATCAATTATCAATGTAGAACTTTGACACAACATTGTGACCAGTTTAACACATTCAATGTTGTCTACATACCATTTGAGTGTACAAGAACAGGGTCACCAGTTATGTCATAAGGGGGAAATGTGTAGTTTTCCTGCTATGACAAGTCAAAATACTGTGCAAAAGATCTACGGCAGTGCTGAGACTCGGATTTCATCATCTCAGGTCAGGAGGAATTCAACATAGTAAACTTTTCGCTACCAAAAAGTAGCAGTTGTTACATTTTAATTAGTGCATAGTCTCACTTCTCTTAAACACCTGAAAACACAACCTATTGCAGTTTAAATAAAATATTTTTGTCTTTTGCAGTTCTCAGATCAGCAGTGATGATGTATGTATTCGTGTGGAGGTACAGTGACGCACCATGGCAACACCACAAACTTTGAGCGTCCAAGATTCACAATACAAAGCATGATGAGGTAAAGAAGCGGCAGTCTGAAGAAGAGAAGAAAGTCTGTTGGCAGTGTGAGGCATCCTCCAGGGACGGCAGTGTAACTACTGCAACTACTGGCAATGTTTGAAACTGTTGGAAAGTTATCCACGTTATTCATCTAGAATAAATTACAATGGGCTGTTGTACACTACATGCCTGTTTATAGCTCCCTAATGCTCCCAATCGTAGCAAAATGGAGTAAAAACATTTAAAACTAAAACCATATTTACATGCATTCTCACCCTCAACGTGTCAAATACAGCAGTCTGGTCGGCCGCCCCTATGCCTCTAAGTTTGACTGTGTTAAGTACTCCTCTAGCATCACCTCTTGAAGGGCCCCTCTGGTGCAGTAATATAAACAGGGAGAAAAGTGGTTGGACGAGTCATACACTGGAATTTACCATCGGAGACTGTTGTTCATGTTCAGTTTGTGACCAAGAGTCAAGTTAAGTTATAGAAGTAAGTTAACAAAGATAAAGGACATGCCTTACGTGACATATGTGGTGTTCTTACACTGACATGAGTTACGTTACTTATTATACAGTAAGTTACAAGAATGATTGAAGTTATATTAAACCAAAGTATGATCTTGCCCTAAACCTAACAAGGAGCCTCATTTTGGAGCCTAACCCAAACTAAATTGAGACCATTTGACAACATTGACGGCAATCTGTCATAATAAGTGAACTATTTGTCAGAAGCTTTATTTTCAAAGTCCAACCAGATGTAGCTGTAGCCCAGGCTTCATGAGCTGCGGAAAAATTTAAAGAAAAAGGAGTAAAAGTCTGTTATTTAGTCTGAATGTGTGTGTGTGAGAGATAGCTGGCATTTATAGGGTTAACTGCAGAGCAGAGAGAGCATTGCGTTATGATATCACGGGCCACCTGCGTTGCAGTCGTTTATTGTGCATTTTGAGGAAAAGAAAGTCGAGTAAAAGTAGTGTTAGCCGCAGCGCTAACATTAGTTGCTAGCTGCTAATTTAGTACCTCGTGTGTTAGTAGCTGCGGTAACCGCCAATATGAATTTGTATTGAACTCAGTTAACAACAGAGCTAGCTAATGAGCTAACTGCTAACATGGTGGAGTAATCCAGATAAAATGCTAAGCTATTGTGTGTGTGTGTGTGTGTGTGTGTGTGTGTGTGTGTGTGTGTGTGTGTGTGTGTGTATGTATGCATTGAATGTGTGAAAGGAAAAAAAGGGAGAAATTCACTTTATTTCATCACTGTTTCTGAAGAATTGATGCTAAGATGTTGAGTTATTTGAGAATTTTCCTTTTGATTCACACTGGTAAAGTGAGACCTACAAGGAAGAGTGAAATTTGAATTTATATATAGGTCATATATGTGTTATATATTTTAACTAAGAATGTATGGCCTGTAGTAATTTAATTTAACTGAAATGAATGAATGTGGCCTGTTCTATAGGTCAGGTTTTTTTGAGAAGATGAGATTTGGTGACAAAAGATGTTGAGAGAGAGAGGACATCAGCGACACCAGTAGTCGATGCAAGAGAGAGGATACCAGCGCTGAATAGCCACCAGGCGGCTTTCCAGACACCTGTTGGTGAGATGAGTCCAGAGAACCAGATGGCGAGCCGGAGCAGAGGAATAAAGGACAACTGAACTTACCTTCCTTACCTGCGGTGTGGTAGGCCAAAGGAGACTCATAAAGATTAAAGGGCCCCAACGAAATAAAAACACTGAGCTCATAATAAAAGGAAAAAAAAGACAATACAGATTAAACACAACTAAGGACACCATTTTTCTATTTTATTTTGCGCGCATTTTATTTTTCATACTTAACTGATGGTATTGTTGTCATACTGTTGTTAATGACGAGAATATATTTTTGAAACCTAAACTTTGTGTGAGTGTGGTCGATGTTGTAGTTCCATCCTGGGCTCCATGAGCGTTTTCCCTAGAATCCTGATAACTGGTCCAAACTGTAAACTGAAACTAAAAGCTAACATTAGTACTTGTAACCTCATCAGGCAAAGAGGGGTTACATAGCACTTGACACTTCTGCTAGAGGAGAATGGCATCATATTCTGTATCTTAGGGGCATGTGTTGAATGAGAGCATGCTGTCACAAAACACACGAAAAAAAACAAGGCAACCATACATTTTGAGGTATCACTGTAGGATGAGCGGAGCCCAGGTTAATGGTCGCTTTGCGCAATCCTGGAGTCAGAACAGAGGACAAAACCGCTGGTTGAGTGCTAGAAATTATGTTTACTCTCCGGTGCACCTCTGGGCGTAATTCACAGGAACAAAACAATGAAATAAACCAGTTAAACTAGGCTGTAAAATAAAACACTGACTTTTTTTCTAACAGTGCAATTGTGAGCTTTCATTCCAGCCACAGACCTGTAATCACCGGAGGCTGATGTTACCACCCAGGCTGTCGTAACAACCACTGAACACTGACGCGTGGGGCTTTATAGCCAATAAGCAGAGGAGCTCTCGTATCCTTCATGTGTACCGAGGTGCACCTCCACTCCTTTCCACCTTTTCCTGCCCGTGTTCATCTCTTCCCCCGCATTCATCTTCCCATCCCTCTCAAGGCCTCTTCCTCCACCCACTCCTCTCTATACGCCTCCTCTCTCTCTCTCTCTCTCTCTCTCTCTCTTTCTCTCTCTCTCTCTGGCCGGACACTGAAGTAAGATCCTCAGTCACTGACAGTCAACCTCTCCTCCCACACACACACCTTTCTCAGAGCCCACGCAGACTCAAAAGCAAGAGCAGAGCACGACTCCCTTTCAAGTCTTCTTTTAAGTCACCACGGCGCATTAATATGAATACATCTCTCATTATTCCACAGTCAGGCTGCACACTCAAAGCCACCTGCCTGACATAAATGGGAACGCGATCGACTGGTGCTGTGCGCGGAACAAAAACAATAAGCGGGAAATTCTTGCGTCCCTAAAGAAGAGAATCTGCGTGTGGTGTGTGACTAACTTTAACTTGATGCAAATGCAAGTCAACGTGTATGAAGAATGTTCTTCTTCTCTTCTGACTTCGACTTTAATTTTCTTGATAGCGATGGAATGGAGTGCCTTATTCTTTTTTCTTTCTTTTTTTTTACTGTTGTGAGACTGCAGTGTTTGTTTCTAGAGAACAAGCTCAGCAGTATTGGAAACAAATGGAATTATCTTGCCACACTGGCAGAGGCCTTCTCTTGCTTTCATAAACATCGCATCTCGATATTGAATATAAGATTCAATTACTTACTTTGTTGGAGTTTTTTGCAAAGTAGAGTGAAATATGGAATGTCAGGCTCTAATCCCACTCTCTTCGGGGCTGTCTCATTCCCGTGCACAGTCTCTATGCAGTGCATGCAGTACTCTGCGTGGTATAACAGGAAATTGTTCTTATGCTGAGACTTTTATTTTCAAGGGATTCCATTGTTATATTCCTTTGCATCCTAACGTGTTCTTAATTTTTAGGGGTTTTTTTATGAGAGGAACTCATACTATAACTGTGTTATAATGTAGAACTTTCCCAAAAAATGATACATTCTGTGTTGTTACAGGAAGTTCAGTGACTTTTATATTTCAAACTGTACGTAATGAACTTGCAGGGGCTTACAACACTAAGGTTTGCTGTTGTGACCATGTTCGGTGGTGTGGAGCATTTGTTACTCTGTTCATGGTATTACCATTCTGTTCTCACCATCAATGAACAGTACAGCAGCTTTTTTTTACTTTCATGCTGTAGGTGTATAGTGTCGATTCTTTAAGCGCCTCTGTAGTGCTGTCGTCTAAAGAACAAGAAAAGTCTGAGGTGGGGGGAGGGGGTGGTTGGGGTTGGGGATGGATCAACAGGTGGACTTTCTCAGTCAGGAGTCTCGACTCCCACACAGAACTTAGCCTCCAACCCCCCTCCAGTCTCATCTTGGATGAGAGGTGAAACGTTTTCAAGAAAGTGAAACAAGTCCAGTTGCCTAAGATACACCACATGAAGAAGTACCATGATTTAGATGACTGATAACCTTCATCAACATCTATTTGAATGGGGAAAAACATATTAATTAAGATGTGACAAATGGTTGTTTAACTCTCTTTGATAGAATATACCCGATAGAGACGTAAACATCCTGTGGAGGATGAATAGGAGTGAGAGACAGCGACATTACTCACAGCCGTTGAGAGGACAGAATGACAGGCTGTCCTTCACAATGGACTAATTTTCTTCATATGGGATTCTGGCTGTGTGTGCCTGTTTGTTCATATTTTATATGTTGTACCTTTTTGTCCGTGACTAAATATCAGGTAGTTGGAGACGTCGCCTGCCATTCTGCCTTGTACGACGGACACATACATCACCATGGAGAAATGCGCACAGAGTGATTGCTGTATTAACTGCTTCTGACGTTGCTACATGTTTGTGTTTTATTTAGAAAGCCATCATGAAAAAGTTCTGCAAGAAAACTGTAGAAAATGTTTGTGTGCTTTAACAATATCTAACATGTTCTTCTCTCATTCACACCGCGGGCCTTTCCCTCTTCCCCTCATTAACTGGTGTGGATGGCCCCTTAATAAAGGCGACCCTCCACAGGAATGTAGCTCAGCCTCTATGAGTGTTTATTGTTCTGCTTGCCATTCCTCACCTGTCCACCAGGGGCCCACAGTGTAATCCCTGCACGCCTGTGGCTCATTACCTCGTCAGTCCCCCTGACCTGCTTCCTGCCTCACCAGCTGCACCTCATTAATTATTAGTCACTGTGTGCACTCAGCGTTTTCCCCGGGTCTGTGGCAGATTGTCCGAGCCATTCCTGCTGCTTCCTGACTTGCCAGTTTACCTTAAGGATAAAAACACAGAACGTGACGAGGCAAACAGCTAAAGCACTCAATGGGCTGTGGCAGGTTGTTCGTGCTGTCACTTCAAATGCAGGTAAGCGCTCGTGGCTGTTGCAGTTTACAATTTAGCTCACAGTGAACTAAATCTTAGCAGGAGCTGAGTGCTATTGGAGTGCTATTTCAGCTGTTTAATTGTAATCTGCAAATTACCCTTTAACAGCTAAATAGATAACAGAAGTGAGTTGTGAACAGCTGCATGCGTGTTGATTTTGAATTCATTCATTTTGATAATGTTTTTTTTTTTTACATGTTAGTGAGAAACCAGGCAGTTGGATTTGGTTACAGAAGACAGCATTGTGCTGTGCTTTTTCAGCAGCTTGTTAATTCAATAACACAAAGCACATTGCCCCTGAGCCTAATAAAGAGTAGGCAACAGTGTTGATAACACTTTTGTTCAGCCACTGAGGGACTCGCACAAAGCACACAGCTCCTGAGCCCAATAAAAGAGCCACTGTGGCAGCAACACACTTCCTTAGTTGCTAATGTTAGCACGAATCATACACCCACAGCAGTAAGAAGCAACTGTCACGCCGGGTAGCCTTTTTCAGATTGAGGCATGTAACAGCTATTTTTGTTTCTGCCTACATGATTGTGGCATACCAGAGAATTAAATATGTGTGTATTTATTAGACTTAAAAAATGTAAAAGCCTGTTGACCATAGCGGGCTAGCCGACAAAGGTACATTCATGACTGCCATTTTACTTGAGTTAACATGATTTTGGCATTTAGCAGAGTTTTTTTTTTTTTTAAGTAAAAACATGCGAGAATATCGAACAAAGATCCACAAGAGCTGTTGGTGTCTGTGTAGTCAGGCAGTGTGTGTTGATATTCTTGTTCATGCTCTTGCTTGTTTGTACAATCTCACCAACCCCAGCCCGAAAAATAAAATATTTTAATATGTGACATTGATTTAAATTTCAATAGATCTGTTTATCTAAAAATAAATCTAACATAACATCACAGAGAACTATTAACTTTGGAGAAATACATCTTAAATGAGGAAAATGTTATGGCATTACCTGCAGCGTTCCTCCAGCAGGAGAAACGATATGTGCATCTGTACATCAACATGCACAAGAGGAACAGCTGAAAAACTTCTTTGACTGTTTAAAACTAGAGAGTTTATAACTACAGCTTTTGGTTTTGCTGATTAAATGTGCCACGATACTTGTTACAGTGACATCACTCCGTTCATGGAAATGTTTAAATGAACTGAGAAGAGCTTCTCAAATCATAAAATCAGAGTGTATAAACAGTGTGAACCCACCTGTTTGTTGGTCTATGGCGCTATTGCTTTCTACTGCCTTGAGATAGCAATCCGCCATCAGTTCACCTGACCATGACCAGGGTTGCACAAATGGGCACAAGCACATATGCTATTTATACAACAGGAGCGCTGGGCATGAAAATGACAGCTGCGTCAGTCTGAAACTAGCAATGACACTGAATCTGTGTGTCGCTTTGCACTGAGCGTAAGATAGAGCCCCCAATGTGGGCCGGTCTGTAACTTAGCTGAGTATCTTGTTAGATTCTATCATCAACCACTGCATGGACCAAATGTGCTTTCCCTCCAGCCTCAACTAGGGAAACACTGATCTAAATTTGTCGGTGCCAGTGCTCTTTTTCCCCAACTTTAAAATCCTTATGCCTAATTGCGTAGAATTCATCTGAATATTCTTTTTATGTGAGGTAATATGTGGCCAAAGATTACTGTGGTACTAAAACCTGAGTTAGCCTATAATGACATCAACCACCTCAGGTTATTAGCAAATCCATTTAAAAGGTTGATGTTGGTTCCAGTTAAGACCCAGTATACATGCGCATCAACACAAAGGAGCAGAAAACCAGATTCAGAGGTTCTCCACAACTCATTCCGAACCTTTAGGGGAACTTCACAGATTTTAAACATCAAAGTCTGTTGCCTAGGCCTCACAGAAAAAGTTGTATAAAGACATTTGTGTGGCTTGTGTGAGGTGTGTGTAGTGTTACAAATGCCCTTGAGTGATGTCAGTATCAGTTAGGCCTGAAAAGTTTTGAAAATGAAAAAATCTGGGGCTAAGGAGAGAGAAAGTTGTGAGCTCGCCGGATTTCTGTAACTCCTCATCTGTGCTTTAGGCTAGCTGCTGCAGGCTTCATACTGCCACTTCTAGTGCAACACAACTGAGTCTTACACAGAACTGTTGGCGGTCAAGCTGCATTGTGGGTAAAATAGGGAGCATTGACTTTGATACAGTCTGAAGTCAGGTGGAGTAACAACAGAGCAAAAGTCAATGTAAGGAGGTTGGGAATGAATGGTTTGGTTAAACAAACACAGGACAGTCCTGTGTGAAACCACATGTCAGGCGGAATTATTTGAACTTAGGTACATTATGTACATAACTTAAGTTATGTTATGTAGGTAACTATGAAAGTTAACTTAATATAACGGGATTGGGTGGTTGGACACCTCATGTCACATTATGTAATGAGTTACATCACTAACATAACTTGGGTTACAATATTGAATTTAGTTATTCTAACTAAAAGTATTATCTTCTCCTAAACCTTAGCAGGTAGTTGCATAAACCTAACCAACCATGACCATTTGACAATATAAATTACAGTCCATAATATGTCATAATATGTGAACTGCTCGACAGCAAGCTTTATTTTGAAAATCCAACCTGATGTTGCATGTTATGTATTATTGTATTATTGGGGAACGGTGATATGACATTTTTGGAGTCAATGGCAATGGACCTATTCAGTTGTTTTGGTATGAGGGTGCGTTGCTGAATCGCTCATGTTTACTTATACTTCAGTTGAACATCCTCACCATTTACAATGAAGAGTCCAAGTGTTTCCTGTGGCACGAGGAAAGGTGCTAGAAGTAATTCAAATCCTGGGTTATTTGGAATTTTCCTCAATTTTCTCCTGTTGTTAAGGATTGTTAATTTCCATGATGAGACATCTAATCCCATTTTACAAAAGGCTTGAACTGGTATTTTTATGAAATTGCAAAGCAGTCCGTACAAACTCAGTGATATTATAAAGAATGAAGTCTTTAACTTTTTCTGTGAACTTGTTTCAGGTTCTTTTTATACATAATTAAGTTGTGAAAGTTGATTGAGCTCCATGCTGTTTCCCAGTCCTGCCCTGCATCACATTCACACCTGGCAGCTGTCCAATGCCACCACAGTCTGCTACACCACCTTTTGTTCATTTTTTTCCTCAGCCCATATTTTCTCCAGCTGGTGCAAAGATTCAAATGTGCTTGCTTTTCTTACCCCGAGACGAACAGTGCCACCTGTACAATATGCTTCCTGCTAAATCATGTGGTGAAGTCAGATCTGTGCTGAAAAAGAGAAGGGATAAGCGCTTCGCTTGGAAGCACTCAGCATCATTAATTATAAGTGGAGTAATGATCAGACCATTGGTTCCAATTTGTCTTCCTGGTTTTGAGGTAATGAGCCTTTTTCCTTTTATATTGCTCAATTCACTGGACAACACGTACACGCATAAATGCACACACAGTATGCATTGCAAACTACTCATACACACTTGTATACATGCACATACTGTACATGCGCACACACACACGCACACACACTTGCCTACCCACACCATATATTCACACACACGCCATTAAGTTAATTAACTAATACATCTTTGCAGGGTCTGGCCACATCTATCACAGTGGACATAAAGTTACTCACAGGAGGCAACAGACAATGGCCTCCAACAACAAAGAGTTTTCAACAAACTTATCTTGTTTCTGCGGGCAGCACAGGAGGAGGAGGAGACGGGCAGAAAGAGAGAGAAAATGAGGGGGTGGAAAGGGCCAGAATCAGAGCGATAACACACACCGAGAGACACACACTACGTGCCACAGACTATTATGTCTCTACTGGCAGTTTCACAGTGCAGTCCTGTGCCCACATCACAACTGGTTTATTGTAGCTCGACACAATGCAGAGGTACAGATGGTACATGTGTGAGAATGTGGTGTGTGTGAATGAGATAGAGGGAAAGAGACAGTCTGTGTGGGGGTGAGGCGGGAGGGAGTCGGCCAAATACAATCACTGGTTTAGGAATAATGAAAAATGGAAAGAAGTTGGGAAGGGGGGAGGTGAAAATGGAAATAAGGAGACGAAGGAGGCAAGAGTCCACTAAAGGAACCAGACAAAGGAGGTAGTTGGAAAAAGAGTAGACGGGGGAAGAAGTAAGAATTCATCCTTTAAGGTGCAATACGTACAAATTGTCAAATTCATACAAACAAATAGGGTGCTGCATGTATCACCAGAGTAACTGCTAACTGTAGCTATTAGCTAGTAAGCTCGGTTATTGGTGATAGGTGCAGCTAGCAGTCGTATTACCCGACTCTGCCCCAACTGGGTGCTGAGGGCACCAGGGGAGCGTTGGTGTTGATTTCTATCGGAATATCACCTCCTAGATATCGCTCACATACTAAACAAAGAAATCTCCTAACCTGTTATGTATTTATGCTATGTACTGTGTTATTTTAGTTAAGTTGTGGATGTTTTCAACTGAAGTTAACTAACCTTTAAGGCCTGGCTACATAACTGTTAAACTGGCAAAAGTTTTCAGTGAAATCGAGTTATTCAATTGGAATAGTTGTATTTAGTGAAGGATAAAGTACAGCTTTGGTTAATTTTCATCAGGAAGCCGTACTGCAGGTCAAGTTCAGGGCTGCTCTTTCAGAACAGTAACAAACTAGAGATAGCTTTTGTAGCTTATTGCTCCATCAACCTTGCTCCTCTGTTACACATACACAAACTCACATTCCTCTTTTGTGGAAGAGAAGTTGGTTTACGCAGACTTACTGGATAGGAGTCATTCGTAGATGTCTTTTGACTGAAGTTTGTCAGTGTGTGAATTAGGGCCACACAACATAATGTTTCAGTGCCAACACTGCAGTATGCATAGGTTCACTAGGTTCAAATCACATCCTGCGATTTGACTTTAATGTCAATGTCATGCAAAGTAACTCAGCTCTTTCACATGTTACCTGGTTAAAAGCATGAGGTATTAAGTGATGCTTGTAGTATCATTTAATAATAAAAGCTTATAAAAAGTGAAATTAAAAATGTTGGAATTCATTTCAAAAGTTATGATAATGTTAAAAGCAGTGTAAAAAATATTATTATGATTATTGTTTTATTTAAAGGACGTGTTCTGGAAACTGTCTAAACCAGCATTTATGGGGTTAATAGTGATTGGCCGGAGGTCAGGTGTCAGGTGTTTCTACACGGACAAGAGTGAGGAGAGGCGAGGAGAGCGGCCGGCATGAAGCTGAAGAGTGGGTGTGACCCAGAGATTTTCGGGGTTACATTATGAGTTAAAAGTGCACAAGCCAGTGTGTAGCTTGTGTCTTATGGCTGTCTGCCCGACAACCAGTGAGAAGATGGACAAGCTGCATACTGAGAAACGGGAGGAAGTTCAACACGAAATTCCGAGGCTGTTTACGTTTTGTGCTCTTGCTAATGCTAGCCACCTGGATGCCTAGGACTGAGCCTGCACCTGTGACTGTTGGAGAAAAGACGGGACAGTAACATAGACTCAGGTATACTTTCATTTTGCTCGCTGACGAGTGAAGCGGCCATTAAGTTTTGGGCCACAACGAACACGTGCAACGCATCAGGCCTGCTACAGTATTTTGAGTTTATAATAATTTTATTTGCCGGCTTAGATAGTGCATTAAGGTGTGTGTCTGGGCCCACAAACATTGTTTAAGTAACTGTGAAGTTGGTAAATAGAGTATTTCCGAATTAATCCATCTGAGGGTTAAAGGTGTAAGTTGTCTGTGCATATGGTACAGTGTAAAGTGTTTTCCTTAAAAAGAGGAATAATTCATTTATAGTGCTTTCTTGAAGAAAAGGGACATTTATTTAGAAGTTTTAAAAAGAACAGTCATATTTTTATTTCATTTTCTTGTTTCATTGTGAAAGGTTATTTTCTATTAAGTAAATAATTGAGACCTATTTTTTTCTAAAACTTTGTATTGTGTTACTTTGTTACTTACCTGGAAAGAAGTTTTAATTTGAGAGAGACTCATTTGGTTAAAAATCTCTGTTAAAACTATAATTTAAGAAAGGTGAATTCATAGGCAGGTTAAACATTTCATGTGTGTACTTTAAACAGAAATCCAAGATAACATTTAGTTGATCAGGGTTAAAGCTATTTGATAAATATTTTAAAAGAACACAAAAGCCCTCATTAATATGACTACTGAGGGAAGCACTACACACACTTTAGATGTGTTTTTATCTGAATGTTGAGAGTGTAGCACTTAAGACATGAACAATGCTGCCACTCAGTAGTCCTTCTGCCACTGTGATATCAAGTGCATCGCCTCTATTGAGCCATTTAAATTAACTGATGAAAATTCCCATTTATTCATATCACAATATATAAAGCCGGATGCGGAGCAACCCGGATGCGAGAGGACACTGGCGTGAGTATCGCCGCTTCTCGATCCGTGACAATGCAGCTTTTTTCTGCTAAAAGAAGAAAGCCAAGTTGTTTTTGCAAGTTCTGAGGCTGTGCTACTACTTTTGAAGCCTGCACACCTGAAGAACTGGCTCCATGGAATCTCTCTCCGCTCATCAGCTGTTAGCCCCGTTGGTCCGCTGTTAGCCTCACCAATCAGCAGTTAGCATAGCAACGCTAACTTTTAAGCAGACGTACTCGATGCTCTGTGGGCTGTCCATCATTGCTCTGCTGGTCCTCCATCCGCCAAGGCCTCGGGGTTGTTCACCACCTGGCTGCGTTCTGGCTGTCCTCTGCTGCTGTGGTCTCCCCCATCTCGTGGTGATGTTGGATGGTCTATGCTCCGCCGTTGCTGGTGGGGTCTTCAGGTGTTCAGATCGGGAGCTCCTGGACTTCTGCTGTCGCTTCGCCCCGGGCTTTGTCGCTGGGACTGGATCTCTGGGTCTCCTGTATCGCCCCCGCTGCGTGCACGGGACCTCCAGAAGCAAGTTCGCTTCTGGACGGAGGGTGCTGTTCCCTGCGGTGCTGGTGGTGGTGTTGACGGTGGTGCGGTAAATTAAATCTATTATTATTATTATTATTATTATTATTATTATTATTATTATATATCACAGGAAACCAAAATATTCCAATGTCAGTTTTTTTCCAGCAGTGTAGCTCTCGTGTGAATGTGTCTCCTTGATTGGGCCTCTTGGTTTGAAGCTTTTTCCCCTTATCAGTAAAATCTTTATTGATTTTACCAGCTGCCTAGCGTGCTAGCAGTTAGCCCGCTTGCACCTGTAGCCCTGTGAATTGTCACGACATCACCAAGCCTGTCCAATCAAACATTTCACAAGTAAGGTAAAAACTCAGTCCTGATCAGGTCAAGCAATTTCCATTATTAATTCATCTTCACTTTTATTTCTGAAAGGAGCAAATTTACAATTCATTGGGGAGGTCACATGACCACCCAACACCACATACACCATAAAAATTGGATTTAAAAAGCAGGTGCAGCATTGTGGGTGGGACAAAGGGGCATGGCCGACCCACTTGTACAACAGGCCCAACCTCTATGACCAGGAGAACATATCATTCTTAACTTTTATTTTCAATTATTGCCTTACAAACATAAACCTGTTCTCTAAACAAGATGCTGTTTCTTTCAATACACATAAATTGTCAGTGTTCTAAATGAGTGGATGTACTGGTTCAAATAATTCGCAAACAAAAAACACAGTAAAACACAGCGAGCAATTGTGTACTATTTGCATTTGTCACAAAAACAGTCTGTGGTGGGTAAATAATGAACTGTCTTGGCTTCGAAAATCTAAATAAAAAGTAGTTGAAAAGTGTCATCATCAGCCAAACCCCCTAGTCGTCTTCCACAGCATGATATCAGTGATTTCTGTTTGGATGAGACTGCCAGTGGGAGTCGGAGGGCAAACACTGTTTACTTCTGTAGTTTAAAAGTCCAGCCAAAGTTGCTGTGGCCCATCCTGAATATTAATCCTGGCGCTGTGCCTGGTGCAAAAGTTAGAAAATACCTTTCATGTGCATTAATGAGATTAAGGCAAAGTCTGTAGAGGTTAGATTAATGAGGAGCACCAATAATGTCTGGGTAGTCTGAAACGGTCCACTGACGTTTGGTACTGCTGCAGGCGACAAGGCTGCCGAGCTGGTGAAAGCGGTTCGAGCTTGCAGTTGAAAACCTGCCAGTGTGAAACCAGTGGATACGCTAAAGAGACCTCAGGATGATTTCGAGCAGTGTTTGTGGGTGACAGACGCTGGATATTTTTGACAGAATGTTGGGCCATCTGCATCCGTGTTAGTGATGAGCAAAACAGGTATCTTAAGCCAAAACATGATCTTTTCCCTAACCGGGACAATCGGGTTTGTGCTGAGCCTAACCAAGCACAAGCAAAGCATTGTGAGAGGAAAAAAAATAAAAAAAATTTAACCTTAAAGAAACGTTTTGACCTAAGAGATTTGGCTAAATTCGACATCATTTATTTGGGCAATTTTACTGATTTCTTCACATTTGAAAGTAATAATGATTCAACTACTAGTAGCATGTGTTTGCACAGGAGCATGTTGAGGTCAGACAAAAGCATCGGGATAATACTGATACTGAAGAATACGTCTAAACATGAGGATTACCAGGCAAGATCTCAACTTATAGTACACATCTTTTTCAATGATTCATAAGCAGAATTATGGGAAATAATCCCCCTGGACAACGGAGATAATGACAAGTCATCTGAACTTTAAAGGTGAAGTATGTTCATGACATCTGTGTGTTTCTAATTAGCTCTGATTTCAACTCTGAATGTGAGAGAAGAGCAGCTACGTGCGGCAATGCGCAGGACTCTTTATGCTTCCGTTACGACTCATCAATTTAAAAAATTGAAGCTATCACAGGCAGAGAACGGCCTGGTCACATGGTTTCATGTGTCTCCCTCCTCTGCAGCCACAGTCTGAAACTCACTATAAAACACAGCATTTATAAAAGTTCTTTTAGAGTGTGTTGCTGTAAACTCAGACAGTAAAAAGGGAGTATGTCAGCTTTAATTTACTGTTGCTGGAAACAGTGGACCTCAGCAGGGCTTCCAGTCAGATCAGGCCAGGCTCATTCACAAACTCACAAAGTTTCTGTAGGTTGAGGACAAGCGAGTCGAATGCTACCTGGAGGAGAGGAATGCGGCAGTTATAGAAGCCATAGAAATATCAGTCTGAATGGAGACAAACATGTTCCACGTCTATGATAACACACAGGCATTTCTGACTCGTTGCCATCCCGACATGAACGGTTATTTCCAGACCAAATGAATCACCTCGGTGTGTGAAAATAAACTCATTTCAGTGTTTGGCTCCCTCGACTCTGCCGCATTTACCACTCTGCAGGGTTTGGTGTCTATATTTACGACCAGTAATGGAAGACCGAAATGACAATTTATCCTCCGTATTATCTGTCCGACTTTCACTTAGGGATAATTCTGTTTTTATTATATTGTTTATCAGAGTACAAAAGCAAATAGTAAAATTACACTGTGTGGTTTTTACAGGGGAAAATATCCTGAAGGATTACCACGGTCCTCACTGGAAAAAAAAAAAAACTGCATATGATTCCTGTCAAAATGTTATGTACAGACAAACACAGAGAGCTTACACACAAAATTATTCTCATTTATAACGTTTTCCTTATATAAACCACTATCATGTGAGGGAAAGAGTAAACAGAGACATTTCACTATATGTGAAATATAATCTATTTCTGTGGAGGTTGAAATTAATGTCTCTAGTCCATTTTTTGAAGTAATCTCTTTATGTATAATATCTAACAGGCAATATTTTGATTTGTTTCACACAATGTTGTCATATCAAACCCGTTTCTGGCTTTTCATCCGTCTGCTATTAGAGAAGCAGCATCAGAGTTTCTGTTGAGCAACACACATTTTCCCATCAAGTGTTTTTTTCTATATAAATCCCAAAGTTTACTTAGAATGTGTCACACACCTTCTTTGTATGTACGCAACGTTTAGAAATGAGGCCCCAGGCCAGTGAGTGTCTTTCTGCAGTAAAGTCAATGAGCATATCTTCACACTGCTGCAAGAGTTCATTTTGTAGCCACCAGTTGTAATGGTTTCAAATTTGTTTCAGAGAAACTGCACTTTTCCTTCAGAAATCTTACAATACCCATGAGCCTCAGCTACAAATGCAATGAAAATGCCGAAAGACACTCACATATCAGTGAGCATGCACAACACCAGAGTCCAGGAAGTAGCTCACCTAAAT
Organism: Diplodus sargus; assembly: GCA_903131615.1. Classification (NCBI taxonomy): domain Eukaryota; kingdom Metazoa; phylum Chordata; class Actinopteri; order Spariformes; family Sparidae; genus Diplodus; species Diplodus sargus. The sequence continues at coordinate 221,574 of CAEMYA010000062.1, forward strand.
GGAATGCAGCCATCAGAATGTTAAATATGCACTGACAATTCAACCATGAATCAAATCTCCAGAATAAATGTTAGCAAAGTACAGATAAGTTAAAACTTTGTGTTTCTTTATGTTGCACTTTTTTTCATTTGTTTAGGTTCCATTGAATGTTTTCTCTTATAATACAGCTGATGTTCTGGTTAGGTTTAGGCACAAAAAACACTCGAACCAAAACTGATGAAAACCCCAGCCGTTTCGGTTGTGAGAATCCAGCATTTTGTTACCATAAACCTGGCTGGAAATTGTCCTGAAGTCTGATCAAAAATATCCAGTGTCAACTAACAAATGTTGAACTGCAGAAACTATCTTTACAGCTTTGTCGCCTGCAACCCCAACACCATCCCCTCCACTTCCCGACATGAAAGTCAGGTCATAAACATACACGTGAACATGATATGACACGTTTTGCAGACGTTTTAATATGGTACATAGCCTTTAACAGACATACATTTGGACGCATCTGGGGTTTGCAAAAAACGTTTATTGTTAACATTTTATTTTGGCGACTTAGGCAGGAAACTATAGCGTCTATCTAAATTGGAAGTGCTTCATCTGTGACTTTGTCTGCGGAGGAAATTACTCTTTCACTTCCAAAACTTGTTCCGAAACTTCTGCAAAACAATGTCTTGGTTGCCAACATGTGTATTCATTGGATTTTATCTGTTATAATAACATGTCTTCTTTCCAGTAGAACCCCACTGGAGTGCGATGATTCATCCATCAGATAAGGTGAGGCGGGGGTCAAACTCTTTAAGCCTGTTCAGGCTTTCAAAGACGGTTTTGTGAGGCTAGAACTGTATGAAAAGTTGCAGCGATGGCCTGATGACCTTTCTTTACGCTTTCCATTCCAAAGTGCTAGTCTTCCTCGGGATTTAAAAGCTGATTTAATCGAGTGAAGGAAAGAATGAAAAGCGACTCCAGGAATAATAGTCCTGTAGAGACTTAGGATCCATGGTGATACACATTCAATGCAGGTCAGCCTGCAGTAGATTAGCCTCGGTCGCTTATCTTGAAATAATACATGTAATTCTAAAATATACTCTTGCACATGACACAACAGCCTTTCATTTATTTGCGTCACGCAGAGGTACAAAGTTTGGGTGTGGCATTCACTGTGGCTTTTCCTTTAAATACACATTCTATTACAGAAGCCAGCCGCGCTAGCAGGCACTCAATCCAGGGAGCTCGAGGATATGGAACTAGGATGTAATATGATTAGGGGAAGGATGTAATACAATATGATTTAATTTGATGGAGTGGGCTCAAGCCAAAGAGAGGAGAGGGAGAGAAAAGAAGACGAGGTCTCTATTCTTCCTCGTGGCGTGATGGGATCAGGTTTTTTCTATTAACGCTAAAGCGATGACAGCTTTACAATGCCATCTGTTGGCGCTCAAACTCCACTGAAGGCAGCAGATAAGCGCCACTACCTACTCCTCCATCCCTGCCTGGATTGCTCTCACGCTCCCTCTTTCTCCCTGCTCTCCGATTTGAAAGTGTATTTGTAGGATAAAGATAAGGAGACGAGAGAGTGCAACCTCTTTTATTTCCTCTGTCTCCCTCTGTCTCTCTGTGCATGTCTCCCCATCCTCATTGTATGGTTCTTATATTCTCCCACAATCTTAAACTCTGGCATTCAAGTCAGCAACCTGCTGCTGCGCCCCTCTGCTCTAAGTCCTTTACTTTCACATTCCGTCGTCCTGGTGTCTGATCCTCAACTGGACTGGAAGAGGAGATAAGAGGAGCGGCTTGTTTCCCGCTGCTAGATCCCAGATCATTCACTTCAGTGACTTTCTATTCCGCTTGCTCCCTTTTGCTTTGCTCCACAAAATAAGCTTTTGAAAGTGCAGATAAGACAACAAGGTACACTTCTCGAACCCCCACCAAAAACGTGTACTTTTATGGAAGATTTCACAGATCCGATCCGAAGCATGTAGATGAATAAGTTCACTCTTGTTTGGTACAACTATCCCAAGTCAAGGTCCATTCATCACCCTTTTCTCAGAAAGTTCAATCTTCAAGTTCATTCATGAACTTCATGAACTTAGTGAACTCCCTCCACAGATAAAGACCATGACATGTGCACCAGAAGAAACTTTTGTCCAGGCTCGGCGGATCAAAATGTGACATTCATTGTTCTGACAGGATGAATCCTGATGACTCGAGCGATCCCCTGAAGAAACTGTGAGTTTGAGTGAAATCAACAACTACTGGATGGATGTTACCCTCCGGGTGAACCGTAGCCACTTACAGTGGTATGCAAAAGCTTGGGCACCCTTTAGGAAAATCATTGCATCAGTTTGTCACTTGCTGAGCTTTTGAAGCAGCAACTTAATTTTAACATGTGTTATACCTTCTGGAAACAGAAACATCTCAGTAGTAAAATCATTTTTATTGGTCCAACAGAAACTTTTTTATGTCCAGAAAATTGGGCACCAAAGAAATAATTCCATTACTATTTAGTCAAGCCTCCCTTTGCTGCAATAACAGCCAGTAGACGCCTCCTGTAGCCACAGACAAGTCCCTGAAGTCTGGCAGGTGGTATTTTGGCCCATTCTTCCATACAAAACGCCTCCAGTTCAGTCAGGTTTCTTGGCTTCCGTGCATAGACAGCCTGCTTCAAATCAATCCATACATTTTCAATGATGTTAAGGTCTGGGGACTGGGATGGCTATTCCAGAACATTGTACTTATGCTTCTGCATGAATTCCTTGGTGGATTTTGAACAGTGCTTGGGATCATTGCTGAAAAATCCAAGCTTCAACTTTGTGACCGACTCTTGAACATTCTTGTCAAGAATCTGCTGATACTGAGAGGAATTCATGTGGTCCTCAACTTTAACAAGCTTTCTAGAACCTGTGATAGCCACGCAGCCCCATAGCACGATGGACCCTCCACCAAATTTCACAGTAGGCAATAAGGTCTTTTTTCGCCATGCATCCCTCCTCTAGTTCTGACCAAATAACTCTAACTTAGTCTCATCTGACCACAGTATTTTTTTTCAAAAATGCTTCTGGCTTGTCCAGATGTGCTTTTGCACCTCATGCGACTCTTCTTGTGACGAACACTCAGGAAAGGCTTTTTGCGCATCACCCTTCCAATGAGCTTTTCCTGGTGCAAAGTACGCTGGATTGTGGCTCTATTAACAACTACACCATCAGCAGCCAGATGTTCTTGTCGTTTCCTGGAGGTGGTCTGTGGCTTGTCTGTGACCATTCTAACCATCCTTCGCCTGTGCTTTTCCTGTATTTTTTTTTTTTGGGCCTACCACATCTTTCCTTCACAAGGACTGTTCTTGTGGCCTTCCATTTCTGCACTACATTTCTGACTGTGGAGACAAACCTTCTAGATAATTTTTGCCCTTCTCCCAATTCATAATAATGAATTATCTTAGTTTTTAGGTCAGTGGAAAGTTGTTTAGAGGCCCCATGTTGCCACACTCACTAAGAAATAACCTAGGACAAGCACAGCCAGCAACTATCTATCTTAAACAGCCTTTTTCATGATTGGTTCCACCTGTCTTTGTAATTGAAGGTCTCAGGAGCTAATCAAAGCAATTTTGTGCTACAACCTGTCAGCTATGAATCCCTACAGGTCTTGAAATGAATGTGATTAAAAGGGTGCCCAAACATTTGCACATCCCACGTTTTACATTTCATTTTACTAAAATAAAACTTTAAGAATTTTGGTTGTGTTTTTGTGATTAGGTGTGTTTAATTTTGTTTGTGTTCTGACCTGCTGTCCTCTTTGGTTCCCCTTTTTGCCCCCAGTGAGTGACATCTTGATGTTGGCATTTTAAGACTTTTAAAATTGAACAAATAAACAATGTTTTTGTAACTAGAAATTCTGTCTCTACCTCAACTGTGAAACGTACCTGAGTGCCTTATTTAAGTTGAGAAGTAGTCCTTTAAAAGCTAAAAAGGTCCCTGGGCGAAACCCCCAGGGTGGCATTGTTTGGCGTAAAAATTCATTCTTAACCAAGTGCTGCCCAGAGCACACTCCTCGTGCCGCCATGCATGGGAGGCAGGTAGGGACCTCTGGTGGATCTGCAAGAAACACAGCAGGGGTTAATACAGCAATTATTAGAGAATTCATCAACAGTTGTGACATATACCTGGTAAACCTCACCATGTTGGAAATGTCACTCTGAGCAGGTTAGCATACTGACATTAGCATTGAGGTTAAAGCCTCAAAGATCCACTTGCATGGCTGTTGACTCTGTGTGTCCTCACTGGATGCAAAGTGAGCGAGCGTCAACAACAATCGGCTTGATTTCAATTTCCCTATTAGTGTGTCCTAACTGACTTTGAGCCACATTTGAGTCTGACGACCTGTTTCCATTTTCATTAAGTAAAATGGACGAGGTGTGGTTGAATGGGGTTAGAAAGTAGGAGTTATCACCAATACCGTCTCATTTGTTCCAAAACCTAAATAATGTGCCAGCTGGCTGGAGATCGTCATGGAGCTGACGATTTCTTGTGAGAAATACCATCTTTACTTCCTGTACAGTACTTTATATTCAAGATTCAAGAAGGTTTATTGTCATTCCAGCCATATACTCAGTACACAGTGCAATGAAAACCTGTTTCCCAAGAAGCTTTGATGCAAACAAACAACAACATAGAACAACAACACCAAATGCTACATGTACTGCTAAGTATAGTGCAAAAATACTTTTATAAAGTGAGTGTGTTATAACAAAAATGTTTTGTAAAGTTACTGTGTTATTAAAAAAGTGACTGTGTATGATTATTCTTTTTATTTACGTGAGGTGCAATAGTGCATCAAACAAATAAAAAACATGATGAAGGACAGCACACAACAGGGCAACAGAGATGATCAGTTCAGTCTCTGAGCGTTGAGGAGTTGTATGGCCTCGGGGAAGAAGCTTTTTTGTAGTCTGGTAGTGACCGACCGTATTCTGCAAGATGGAAGGAGGGAGAAAAGTCGATGTGAGGGGTGGGTGTCATGGATTATGCTTCTTTAACCTTAAAGTAATATAAGTGAGACAATTATAGTGTGTTTCTTGTAACTTTACAATAACTAATGTTGTAGCTGTCTTTCTCTTAACATCGATCCATCACTCCCTGTTTCACTTGTACCTGTTGAACCTCCCTGTTGCCCCCCAGAGCAGAGCACGTGTCCTTATGTAACCTACTTACTTGTCAGTGTGTGTGCGTATGTGTGTTGGTATGTTCATCCAAGGCTCTAACACATGGACAACATGTCCTTTGCAGCTGTATGAGTCACTGGTTCTAAGAAATTCTAACAAGGTCAGGGTGTACCCACACAGCCTTTCAACTTCCCATGTCAACACAGTTTACGTAACATTTTGAATTCACTATCTACTCTATCAAACAATCACTTTCTAATGAGCTACAAGGCTGTAAGCACGGCTGAATAGTAAACACAGAGAAGGAGGGAGGCTCTCTTCCTCCTCAGGCCACTGTGTGGACAATAACCTGTTTAAATCTGATTGTCCTTCCAAGGACGTTTGCTCAGAGGAGACAGGGCTCTCCTCTACGATAACACCATTCAAAGGATAGTGGCAGTTTAAAAGAGGGTCACACTTTAATAATAAGGTACTCAAAAATGGGTGTAGTTGCTGAGGAGCGAGTAAGGAATGAATCCCTTGATGGTTATTCAGTCATTAATGAGTGATTCGTCTAACTGTTCGAGGACTATGTTGTTGATAATAATTAGTTAATGGGTAATACATCAATGAATCTTTAGGTAATGATTATTTCTGAAATATCAGTCAATCAAAACACTGACCACTTTTTTGTGAGTTGTTCTTGATTAAACATCGACCAGCCGCTAAGTGGCATGAACTGGTGCCAACAAATGAATTCAGAAGTTACTTAATCATTACTTACCAAATATAGACTCATTAGTTACTAAGGATTTAATCATTATTAAATCTTTTTGTGCCCCTTCAAAGAAAATCAAAGATATTGAGTAGTTACCAGATATAGACTCATTAGTTACTAATTACTTAATCATAAGTTACTCTTTATGTAACTTAAGTAAAGTGAGATATCGTACTACATCATGTATTTGGAGTTTTAGCTGTTGGGTTGGTAGTTTGAATGCCAGCCTCCTCTTGTTTGTTTCCTTTAGCTAGACACAGAATAGAACTACTGTCAATAACAACGTGAGAACAATAATGTAGTTCTGTCCCAATGACGACTGTATATTCTATAGCATCCCCACTTGATCTACTTCAGTTCTGAACCAGTGCCCATATTTGTCCACCACTCCAGAAATGATTAATGATGACACTGATAGATGGCTGTGTCAAAAACAAGCCAGGCTGTGCAGGAAATACATAAATTAAGAGAGAAATCATTCTAATGTGTAATTACATCCAACAGTGACTGTAAACAACTTCTTTTTTTTTTTTACTCTGCATTCTTTATGATCAGGAGACAGAAGAACTTGGACAGAAGCATGTGAAAACAAATTTTCATCAAAGTTTGTTTTTTGAGAAGCATTTTTGGCATTCACTCCTCTGATAAACAGCCGTACAAATGAGGAAACTTAAGTGACAGCAAGCTGGGTGGAGAGAGCGTCTTCTGCCAGGGAGGAACACACACCGTGGTCAGTTTCAGGCTGGTGGGCGGTCTTTGGGCAAGGTAACAAACAGGCACACTCCGCTGCTGCAGCGCTGCCAGCAATCACTAATCAGCCTCTGCCTGCACAAACACCCGCTCTCTGGACCAGAGAGGAAGGTGGGGACGTCTCCAGTGGTGCTGCGAATTGCTCCGGTGCCAAGAGCAGCCCTGAGCGCCGGCAATGCTGGAATTCAGCAGCTTTAGCGTTTTTACTCTGAAAATGTGGTTCTGTGTAAGCGGACCAGCCCAGAGGAGTGACAGATGAGTGTGAGGAGGATGAGAGATGTGGATGAATGGACTGAGCTCCCTCACTTGAACCTTGTCTCGCTGCATTTGTGTTTCTACCTGAGAATCAGATTATGGAAATTTGCCGTGGAGATTTCTGTCAGTCCGCATTGAGGGTCATCTCTGTTTTATTTTGTAGAGAAGTGGTCTTAAACTTCTGTTTGTTTTTTTTTAAATCTGAGCTCATGAACTGGCTTTTTCTTTCTACATTCAACATTATACAAGCTGCATCAACCCGGAATATTTTGCCCTCAGGCCACACCTCACACCACAAGCCTCTTTCTTGATTTAGAGAGGAAAATGGGCAATTGATTTTTTATACATTTTTTGTATCTAATGTGGCTGCAAATTGACTCATTTGCAAGGAGAATGTTGTCTGTCTTAAGATTTACAGAGGCAAGTGGGTAACTCCACCTAACATGCAGAGCAGTGTGCCAAGAATGAAGTGGAGGAGAGATGCCCAGCTCCGTTTCGAAGGGAAAAAAAACGTGGACCACTTCCCTGCCAAGTATTAATGCAGCCCACCGAGGAGAAAGCAACATCCCTCTTACTGTAGATGATAAATAAACAGGTGACAGGTGATAATTAAATGAGTAGAGACACATAACAAATGCAGATGCCTCCAGGCAGGTTTCGAGGCCTCGCCAAATAGATCGATGAAGAAACGATGTGAATCATATGCAATGGCCTTCACGCACACAGGACCTCAAAACATGTGAAAGATTTAGATGTTACATGCTAGTCAGCCCTGTAAACACTGTCACAGAGACATCAAATGAAGAAGCCTGCCGTTACACTTGCGCAGCATGTTAAAGCTACATTAAAGCAAAACTCTCGAAAAAATGGAAAAACTCCCAAAAACGAAAATACAGTAAATCTTAAAAGTGCCTCTTTCGTCGTAATTATGCTTTTACATGAAGGTTTGACTCATATACATTCACAAAAAAAGTCTGGGTTGCATTTTGGCGAGAGTTTCACTTGAAGTCACTTTTTCTGTTCACCAGAGAGGAAGCATGAACAAGCTCCGAACAAAGCACCGACATCAACAACTGCATCTTGTGAGGCGTCGTGTTTTGTTGTTGCATGTGACGTTCCAATGATGTAAGTGAATTCAGTGTAATGTCAGAATGGTGTTATAAGGATGTCAGCGTGATGTGACCATGCACACGTGTTATTAATGAATGCACTGTCTGTGTTTTCCAGAGAAAAACAAATTTGGATTCAAACAACCATCCTTCCTCTGTCGCCACATTCACTCCCTCAACTACAAAAGATGGTGTTATTTTTTATTTCTCATGTGCCACCGGAGGATCCATCAGACTCACATGAACAAGCTACCTTGCAATTCAAAACAACCCAAGCAGTAGGACCCCTTTACAGCTCACAACACCAAAACACAATGTGAACATTAATAACATGCTAAATCAACTTTAATCAAAAACACAGCTCACAAATCCTGGATGTTCTTTTTCCACTGAAACAGACCAGGAAGTCTCTCATTCCGAAACATGATTTATTCCTTTCCCGGGAGGCTTTGCTCCTAACAGTTCACCCCAACATTGCTTGCAATACAGACATGGTTTGGAGAATAGATTTT
>CAEMYA010000062.1:230124-246106 GCA_903131615.1 Diplodus sargus
TTTTAACAGAAAGTAAAGATCTGAAGATGATATTGTATTTTCATTCAGAAATCTTTGCAGGAGAGGTCTTTGTTTACTTAGCAGTAGGTAGCTCACATTGGAAACTGATTGCAGACAGAGGGAGATAAAGCAGCCCATTCCTGAAAGTATGACTCATTCCAAGAACTGTTTTTCATTACACATACATGATACTGCCTCTATAGAATAAACAACAATAAGATGTATCTTGTTATTTATTTACACCATTGTAGTTGCGTCCATCAACGGTGTGCCTCAAAGAAAAACCCAAAGGTTTCATCATATGGAACTGGATGCTGATGGCGGAGGCCCACGGGAGACTCGAGACACATTTGAAAGGAGAGGAGGAGGTTAATATATAGCATACAGTCAGGAGAGCTTTGTGCGTTTGTGTTACGCTGTCACTAAGTACACCGACCTCGAAAGCTTCAAGGGTCAGCCTTCCTCCTGTGTGTGTGTGTGTTTCCACTATCAGGAGAGGAATTAGAGAAGAAGAAAAATGAGAAAATGGAGGATGGAGAGGATCCATTAAGGCACACGGAGTTCTTGGAGGATTGATGTGTTAGTCAACTCGCCCATTACGTAACTGCTGAGAACTCTTAACGCTAACATTTAAAGCTGCAGTGCGGGACTGTATCGTAGAAATGAATGCTGAGTAAGCCTGTCACCTCCAGGTAAAATTGCCTTTGCTTCAAAAATACGCCAGAGTTTTTAAATCGCACATTGTGACCGCTGGAGCATGCATGGCTAAAAATAAGGATGAAGAGCTACACAGCTTTCGACTGTTGTGTGTAAAATTTCAGAAACAAAATGAGAATAAAAGCCAGGCGGACAAGAAAAGAGCAGAGACAACGACAGACAAAAAATAAAGAGGATAAGGATATCCCTGCCATGAAGCTGCTCAGGCTTCTCCTGCATGAGTCGGTGTCAGCCTGCGTCTGCCCACCGCTGATGGAAAATCCTGTTTGATGAGGCGCCAGTGCCTCACTAATCCAAGCCCTTTGGCAAGAGAGGTCGGTGGGATCAAACTCATGTGAAAGGAGAAACAAAGGCAGCTTTTCTTCGGCATAGTCAAGAACCCGAAACTAAATTTGACCTCCTACTTAGCTGATATCCTGGAAATAAAGCCCTTCATTAAATTTTGAAAATATAACAAATTCAAAGCTGAGTTAAAAATGTTGTTCTGGTGGTATTAACAGAGAAACAAAGGTGTCTGCAGATAAAGTCTTAAAAAACAGAGGGAAAGTTTGTGTTTTTGACATGAGGTGGTGGGAGTTACTCACCAGTGGCGGCATGTTAGCGTAATCTGAGATCTTCCAGACAGTCAGTGGGTTTTAATAACTTCCATTATATTTCCATGTCCATCTCGGTCATGGTCTGGGTTATTATCATTGCTAATTTGTGAGGCTGTAGTGTTGCCGCATTAGGCTGTGTTCAAACTGACACCAGTGCCCCGTGTAAAACAGAGGGTCGCACTACTTACCTCTACCTGTGCACAACGACTAACTGCTGGACTGCTGATCGCGCACACCTCTGGCTGTTAAGCGTCCGCACAGACAGCGTTTCAGCTACAGTGCCGCTGCTACTGCCAGCGCTAAGCAATATGGTTTTATGTCTGAGCAAGAAACACAAACTAAATCCTGCATTTATTTTCAGCAATCGTCATGGTGTGTTCACAGGTCAGAGAGTCAGTCTAACAACTGCAGATCGTCCAGTTGCTGCTGTCCCCAGTAATAGTGAGTGTGCAAGAAGTTGTATTTTGACAAGAGGTCAGGCAACGCTTCCCGTCATTGGATCAAAACAGGCCACACCCCTCGACACCCAAACACTGACTGGCTCGCATTTGTTTGCTTCGCAACTGTCTTTTAAATTCACATTCACAAAATCTTATTGTCTTATTTTTTTATGATTTTCAATGCCCCTGTAAAGCACTTTGAATTCACTGTGATGTCTATGAATGTCTGCATTGTGTCTCTTTACGTTGACCCTCCCTTCATACTCCACGGTCTGACTTTGAATTATTGCTGTGGAATATTAGCTCAATTCTTTAAAGAATACGGTTCATCATTCCAGTGCCATCCTGGAAATGAAGCGACTCTTGGAAATTCTTGAAACAGTTTCATTTGCATCTCGAGAGGTTGAAATGAGACCAACCAGACAGAATATGAATATCTTTCATCAACTGGATAAATCACAGCAAAGACCAGCACAGCGGTTGTATTTACTCATGAAAAATGTTTATTACCCGAGGTAACAGAAATGGTGTTGTATTACTTAAATCACTCTAAACAACATCATCAAGGTCCTTGTTTTACCTGTTTTTAAAAGGGGGATTTGGCCGTGACTGTATCGTAACATTACTATTTGACTTTTGTGATCCAAGAGTTTTGTTTCAAATCGTCCAGGAATCGCCTGCAGGAAAGTGTCTCTTCCTTCAGATCAATAGTCATTTCTCTGAGTTGATGTCCCCACAGATAAGTCAACGTAATGTCCTGTTTGTCCCGTGAAACACACACCACGGGACATGTCAGTGCCTGATAGAGAGCTGGAGGTCTGTGTGTGTGTTTGTGTGTGTGTGTAGGTGTGTGGTGGGGCGAGAGAGAATGAGTGAGTGATAAGATGGTGTGTTTGTCCTCTGTGGGGTCATAAAGTTAACAGCCATAACCAACATCATAAAGACTGATCACAGGAAGTCAGACTTCCCTGAGGCTAACACACACACACACACACACACACACACACACACACACACACTGCAGATCAATCCATCGCTGTAGTGCCACATTGTATTGCATGGACTGAAGCAGCAGTTATACTCTAATAGTCTGTTTCTCTGTAAGAATAGGAAAATCGGATATTGGAGGAGTTTTAAAATAGCGAGAAAAGTTTGTTTATCTTCTCTCTGGGAGTAAAACTATTAGCCTCTGTAAAAAAATAAATCAACAGCATCAATATAAAAGCATTTTCTGATTGAAGGCTTTTTAACAGTCAGTGAGGGCTGATCTGGTGTCCAATTCAATTTCAGAAGTGCCTTTGGTGTAAAAACGCATTCAGGTCTGGCTGTCACTTTCCGACTGATTACCAGAGGCAGTCATTTATATTTCCACACACTTAAAATTCAAGGAAAATTGTGTCTGACACCGTACATCCCATCCTATAAGGACAAAATGCCGTAATATTCTGTTTTCTCGTGTTCTCGATAGGCTTTCTCTTTCCTCACTTTTTCAGTTTGAGAGAAACTTTCTGACATTAAATAAATATCGGTCCTACTTTCTGCAACAGTGTTCAAAATATTCAAAACTCTGCTGCATAACATGAAAACTCTGCAGGCACCATACTGGAAACTTCTACAGTTACTGTCACAATTCTTTCATAAAAAATGCCTTAAACATCTTTCTGTTCAGTTAAATATGAATAGGATTGAATATTAATTTTTAGTAGGCTATTGAATCATGAGAATGTTTTTCCTCATTTGGCTTGCACATCAGTTGCTGTCAGATCCAATGAGCTGCTCCAGTAGAGATAAAGCCACATAGATAGATAGAAGACTGGTGCATGATGGACTCCATGCAGCTGTAGAACTCATTTTGGAAAGATGCAGGATGGGGGAGTAAAAAAAGATTAGATGCATAATGTATCTGAAAAAGCTCCTGGCATGGTGATACACTGGGATGAGGTGTCAAAGTCTTTTCTCATGTATTTATTCTTCTATCTTTTAGGGGGCATCTGGCTGCATGTCAGAGTCTATTTACTAGTCAAAGAGTCATACACAGGCTGTGAAAACAGTTTGGAGATGCTTTTTCATATCTGGGAAATTATTTAAACCTGCAGCAGTTGCTCTTGGTTAGGTTAAGGAAAAGATCATTGATGATTGGTATCATAGGATGTTCTCTTCAGTAAAGGTCCTGTCTGTGACCAACTACTCAACCCTGACCACATGTCTGATATATATATATAGGCAAGAAATTCCACAAGTGAACCCTGACAAGGCAAAGCTGTGAAGTGAAAACCATTTCAGGTGACAACATCATGAAGCTCACTGAGAGAAGGCCAAGGGTTTGCAGTGCTGTCAACAAAGAGAAGGGTGGCTACTTTAAGGAATCTAGAATATGAAACATATGTAGAGTTATTCACACTTTTTTGTTTACTGCATAATTCCGTTCATTTATAGTTACGATGCCTTCAGTGAGAATCTACGATGTAAATAGTCATGAAATTTATTTATTTTTTTAAATAATTGAATTACACTGGTAGTGTATATAGCATCTAGTAGTATAGGGACAGTAGTATAAAAAGCATAAAAAAATGAAGACAGGTTGTTGGGGTGTCTGAAGAATGGGATCACACATTTGTGACCAAGCATCAAGAGTGATTTGTTAGTAAAGCTCCTGTCAGGAATGAAACTCAAAATCAACCATCTTACTAAATCCCCTAATACTGATGCACTCGGAGTGTGGCTGACCTGACCTGCAGTCCCAAAGCGTCAGTGTTACATTCTTACTAACAGGAGCTTCAAGTTAGGTTAAGTAAGTTAACTTGCGTAAACTCATGTGAGTAAGTCACCTATGTTAAGGCAAGTTACAAGACCGAACAAAGTTATGTTCAACCACAATCATTTCCTAAACCACACCAAGTACTTGTTGTGCTTAAACCTAACTACACTGTGATCCTTTCACAACAGTCCAAAAGTCCTTATTATGTCTCAAAGCAACATAACGTTGCATATTATGCCTTATGGCTAACTTTACAGCAGAGCCCTGCCTCTGCAAAACTGACACTAGAGGGTTAGGTTGGGCGTCACATATTGAAGAAGCCCCTAAAAGACACTTAAACATGAGGGGAGTGTATGTGTATGTGAGGGCAGCTGCACACTACAAGCTACATTTTTCACATTTCGCACAATTAACTGATATCACATGAATAGTCTGAGGCTGGTTTCTGCCGCTTTGATTGTGTTTATTCATTTTAGTTCCGCCTCTATTGTACTGAACATGCTCTGATAAATCTCTAGAGTCTCTTTTAATTAAATTGCATATTGAATCACAACTTTAAAAACTGGACAGCTCATTAACCTTAATCAACACTTTGCCGCGGAGCTTTAATAAAGAAAACAGCACCGCGGGTGGAATCCGCACGTGAAATGTCGCTGAAACACAGACAACGCAAATAACAACTCTGTTCTCTGTGTTTCTCCGTCGCCGCGGCCTCATTACAACGACTGCCTGCCATTGACTTTTGTGTGACTTTTCTGTTTTGTTCACTCACACAAAACACTGCAGGCACACAGCGAGCAGGAGGCTGCGTGAGGTGCTTCGGATCGAAAGTGTCCACCAAATGGCAGACGTGTAGGTGGCGACCTGTCTTGTTTCTGTCTCCCAGAAACAGTTTCGTCAGAGTTGCAGACTGCTGGGGGTGGGGGGGTGCTTTCTGTTTGTCTTAACTCCACCTGAGATCTGAAGGTCTTAACTTTTGGAGGCTGCTCGACTCGCCGAGGAGAGCGCGGAGGTTTGCTCGTTCAAAGAGAAAGTTCTTCTCCATGACTGTGCAGATTTGTGTTCTCCGGAGGTGAAGAGGATGGCAGGGAGACACTGATGCACGGCGGGCGCAGACAGAGAGGGGGGTGATTGGCGTGAAAGCCTCTTAAAGGATTCAGAAAGAATGAGATGCAGATGACAAGCGAGAGACGGAAACTCCGCGGGCTCGCAACAATACACAGAGACACAGGCAATCAAACACACACACACACACACGGATCTCATCTCTCTCACCTTCACGCCGACTTAAACTTCAGCAGCTAATGAAGATGGAAGCTGCTTCTTCAGCTTTACTGATCAATATAAAGACAGTGCATGTGTGTGTGTGTGCGCATGTTTGTCTGTGTGTGCCTGTGTGTGTGGGTGTGTTTGTGTGTGTTTGCATCTTTCTAAGCTGGATACATCTTTGAGGAAAAAAATGTTTTTTCCACCTTTGCTTACCTGCTTCCCTGCTTCTGCACAGCAGCTACTCATTCTCCAAACAGAGGAGACAGATTTGCAGTGTGGCAGACACACTCTTTGTAGGTTATTTGTGTGTGAATGATGTTTTTTTGTTTTTTTTTTCCTGAACCCAATCTCCTGTAGCGTCGTGTTCATTTCCCGTCTTCCTCCTCAGGATGGGATAAACCACACACCTGTCCTTATGCTCTACGTCCACACGGCCTCCTGTACCTTCTCGACTGTCTGCTGTATTAGTACTCAGCCTCACTGCAGAGCTGATCTCCCATTAAGTTCCCCCTCCTGTGAGCGTGTTTCTTCACTCTCACTCAGACGTCCAGTAGATCATGACAGTGGTAATTTTCGCCGCTGTCTCCCCCGCAGTGTAACTGCTCCCCGAGCCCTTCAGCTTATGGTGCAGCTCAGCTCTCCTGAGTGTGATCTCAGTTCTTCCTTTATTTTCACACTCACATTATCTTTTCTAATATGAATTACAGCTGTGGATAATCATTTTGAACGTGACAGATGAGGCACTGACCTTGACAATCTTTCAAAACGTGATGACTACGTTTAATGAAGAGTTTGTGCCTTTTTTCCTCTGTAAGAAAGGAAACGCAGCTTTGAATTGACCCATTGTTTTTTCAAAGAACTTCACGTGAAAAGGATTTCACTGTCAAGAAAACACAGGAATATAGGGTTAGGGTTAGGGTTATATATATATATATATACATATACATATATATATATATATATATATATATATATATATATATATAGACACCAAGCTTGTTGCAAACTGAGTATCCGTCTTTTGTGATTTATCGTAGCACTGAAGCTACAGAATGTTTTGATAAATTCTGGAATCTTTATTTTTGGTGAACATTATTTGAACTTGTCCATCCCTAACCTGCAACCTGTGAAAACCATTTCAGGTGATGACATCATGAAGCTCAGTGAGAGAACGCCAAGGGTTTGCAGTGCTGTCAACAAAGAGAAGGGTGGCTACTTTGAGGAATCTAAAATATGAAACATATTTAGAGTTATTTCGCACTTTTTTGTTTCCTACATAATTTCGTGTGTGTTTTTTTATAGTTTCGATGCCTACAATGTAAATAATAGCTTCCAAACTGTAAAGACTTTAATGAGGGACGCGTATAGGTGAAACTATGTCGGTGATAATATGTGACATTTCTCTCTATCCCCCAGGAGTTGGTAATCTTCCTGTGGAAGAATTAAATTCTACTATCCTCTCGCTGTCTGAATCTGCACCCACTCATAAACCTCTGTCCTCTTCAGACCAGGATCCACTTCTCCCTCAGGTTATCACAAGTGTTCTGAGGACTGAGAAGTGCAGGTTCAAACTTAAAACAAGACACTAAACTTCAGACACAAGTCCTGGAGGAAGACGACGCGCCACACAATGACTCATTCTAGTGCTGGATTAGAGAGAGATTTAGCCATTTCAAACTGAGGATATAAGTAATGTATGAACGATACACCATTTATCATGTTGAAGGGCTATGTCGTATTGATTACATAATCAAAAGGCATTGAGAAAATTGTGGAACACATTTATTCTTGACATTTTAACCACTAAAACTGCCTTATACAGCTGGATTCTGTACGGTAATGATTTTTCGATGTTCACTATATGCTCACAGTATTAGGCACACTGACGCTGATTTGATCTTCTTCGCTTTTTGTTTTTTGTGTACACAATCTGCATTTCATTTGTCATCTGGAGACATTTAACAAGATAAATCATTATGGGGAAATGTATTTTACCTTGATTACTCTTCTGTGTACATCATGATCTTGTTACAGTGCAGGCAATGGATTACCAAATGGATTTTGACTTGAAAAAAGTTATCACCTCACACCTCCATGTTTTAGCCTGTAGCCAATTTATGTTTTTATGCATCTGTGTCAAAGGAAGAACATCTACTTTGGCTGCTGGCAGTCCCGTCTCCCACCATAAAGAAAAACAGTGAATTACTTTTCGTCCTGAGGATTGATCATTATTTTCTTGATTCAACTATAAAGCAAGGAATGTATAGATGTTATAATCCAGATATTAAAGGACACCTGTTATCCTTTTTTATAAGTTCTTGTGCATATAAAATATTTTGAAATAAAAAAGTCCCAATCAACAGATACCCTCTCTCAGAAAAACAAACGCTTCTTGAAACGCCTCATCCATAGCCTCACCTTTAAATCTGTGACATTGTGACATCACACTCACAGAGTCAAACATTTGCATAATCAATGCCTCATGGCTTGTTTGGCACGCAATAATTCAATAAGCACAGTTGCTCTGTGTGTCTGTCTGGGTCAGGCATGTTCGAGCTGACCAATCAGAGGAGACTGGGTAATTAGGATGGAGTCCTTTAAATTCTAAATATCAATCATGTTTGATCTTACTGGGGCAGCCCCGATCCCTGTCTGCGAGCAGCTGCGGATATTCAGGATGTTCTGTTGTATACGTAAAGAGCGTATTTGAATTCACTTACACCTCTTAAATAGTATCCAATGTTCTCTTCATTCAGCTCATGTACATTACAGGATAAAAGGGCTGTAAAAGGATAGAAGAGGACTGGCTTTGGTACGTGCCTGTAAACCCTTATGTTGTTTGCATTTCACTGGCAGCTGTAAAAACATAATGAGATTATGATGCTAAAATTGACTGATTCGCAGGATTATATGACTGATCCCAAATACAGTCCTCAAACACAAATTGGACCTACAAGGTTCCTGCAGCGCACGGACAAAGCGCTTAAAGCTTAGAAAGAAATGAGTGTGGGATGAAGGGGGGGATAAAAGTGAGGGGAGAGGGGTCCAGATTTTTGCTGTCAGCCAGCAGCCAAAAAGTCTTCTTCGTGTTGGGCTATTTTTACCTCCCCCCTTAATCCCTCGCTCTTTGATGAGGGAGGGATGGATTCAAGATTTTTTCATCTTTTTTATTTTTTTTTCTTAGAGGTGACAGAGGAAGGAAAACCGCTTGTTAGAGAAGTCCAACCTCATTACGGCAGACATTAGTCATATACAGACACACACACACAGACACACACGCGTGCGCAAAGGATCGCACAAGTGTACGCACATACACATTAAGAAACAGCATTAATGCAAACGCACACTCCTACAGTTGCAGTCCGTTCTGTGGGCAAGTGTGTGAATACATGCATATCATTGTATTAATGTGTTTCCTGTTCTAGTATCAAAGTGACTTTGTATATATACACGCGCACTTGTGTGTGTGTGTGTGTGTGTGTGTGTGCGCTCGTGTGTGTGTGTCTTTGATCAAGGGGAGCAGAGTTAGCACTAAGCTTGCTGCTGTCTGTCAGAAAGGCTAATCATGGGTTTAATAGAGCAAGTGGGGATATGTTTGATTTTATATATAGAAACACACACACACACACACACATTTACCACTCTCACACACACACAACACCCAACAGCCACATGTTACATTATGGATTACAAGTTATCTTGCTTTAGAGTGAGGCACAAGGAAAATAATAGATTTACTCTTTAATCTGCATAGTGCAAATCAGTGATCTGATTCGTAGGAGCTTAAAGATATAATTGGCTGACAACGACAGGGGGGGGTTACTGCTTTACTTCATGTGAGATGCAGAAAACTTGTAGAATGACAGTAAATAAAGTAAGTATAGTAGTAAAGTAAGTAAGTAAGTATAAGTAAAAAAGCAGAGTTTGATGTTGTAGGCCGGGTCAGGCGGGGAAACGTGTGAGGGAAGCAGCGGGGCAGGATTCCAATCCAACAGACTAAGAGAACTAAAAGCAATAACATAAAAGGATTTCTTCATGCTTAGATCTATGCCAGTGAATCTACAGTATGTGCTCTGATTAAAGCCGACTGAGCTGTGCAGAGGAAACTCGGATGGAACTCTTCGTGCAGATCTCCCTTCGTTTTGTTTCGACCTGCCAACTGTTAAACAATGTGCCCGGTCTTGTGATTGGGGTACTAAAAGTGAGAATATTCACCAAGCTAAAGTGATATTCTGGAAGATTCTCATTGGCAAAGGTCAACAAAGTGCTGAGGGATGGCACAGAGGGAAATCTCGACAGCTATTGGATGGACGAAATGTGGTTCATAATCATAGTATCACTGTCTTCACCTGGCAGCAATCAAAAATGTTAGAAAGTCAAGGAAAGATAGGAAAAAAGTGTGGTGCTAACAGAATCTGACTGCACTTACACTGGGACCACGAGGTGACTGTGGGAAGACATTATCTCCTTTCCTTTCCTGTTAAAAGTCAACATGTTCTGACTACCAACTCTTCAAATACAGCAGCTTGGTCAGGGGGTCTATCTACCCCTCTAGTGACAGTTGGGCACTGTGGTCAAGTTAGCAATGGTACGTAATACACAACATCTGGTTAGACTTTCAAATAAAGCTTGCTGAAAAACAAGTTCATATATAATGACACATTATGACTTTTGCACTGTTGGTTTAGTTGGGTTTAGACACAAGAACTACTCAGTGAGGTTTAGGGAACAATCATACTTTGGGTTAGAATAATAACATTCAGTCTTGTAATGCAAGTGATGTAAGTGACGAACATTAACTCACATGTTTAACATAAAATACCTCCAAAGTCCAACGTATGACCCATCAAACCACCCCGCCCACCCCCCTTACTTGGACTGTTTTCGCTCTTTATACTGATGCACTAGCGGCGCACCTACAGTGTCAAACTTGGAAGTGAAGGTCCACTGACCAGACCGCCGTATTTTGGCATGTTGGGAGTGAGAACAGGCTGGCTAAAGTAGATAAGACGGAAGCAGTGAAGCAACTTCCCTTCGCATTTAAGGAATTTGACCTGCTTGTACCACGGCTGCCATTCCGATACTTCCAGGTTTCACTCAGTTAGGAACCTCCCGAAGCGAAAAAAAGACACATTTTCTCATCAGTCTCATCAAGTGGAGGGTGTCGAGTGTGAAGACAACATGAAGGCTCTCAGTAATCTCTTTTTCGGTAACAACATGGTGTTAAGGTAAACCTGCAGACTTTCTGGCCACTGTTTGGAGGTAAGCACAACGATTACACAGAGGTGGATTCATTGATAGATATAGCAGAGATGTAAGTTACCTGCACGCAACTCCAGCTCTGCATGTCCATGTATGTATCTCACCGTCACGCTGTATCACACAGGGTAAACATAGATAACAGTGGGGAATATAAATCTTGACGAGGCCTGATCATAGATTACACGTATCTGGCAGATATCAACAGGTGAAATCAAACACCAACCATAAACTCCTGACATCTCCTCAACTTTGATAATAAGGTAGAGCTAAACTGAGCTGGAATGCAGTTTTTCTCTCCTTACTGGTTCAACAACTGTAAGTCTTTTACAGCTGTAACAACACACATTGATGTCACAGTATGTCCGAGTAAAGAGACAGACTTTTTTTTTTCTTTTTAGCTTCGTGTGGGTTGATGTACAACAAGAAAATGTGTCCCCTCATGTTTCGTCTGCTATAGTTAAGTCATAATTGTGGTGCCATTTCTGTCATTTTGGTTCTCACTGATCATGAAAAACGGCAAAAGTTATTTTTCATGTATTGCAAACACATATTTAACTCCTCGCGCGCTGAAGGACTTTTTGAATAAACAAACAGCTGTCAGCAGTAGAACTGTTATGCATGTTTAAAGCAAATCAAAGTGAATTCGAGACATACAGCGGCAGGAATAAAAAAGGGGGTCAGGCACATGAGAGACATATGAAAAGTGAGAGAAAGAAGAAAGACAGCAGAGGAGAGTAAAGAGAGGAAGTCGTGCAGATGATTTGCAGGCACCTTAATAAGATGTGTGGGTTGAGGATTAGAGTGTAGTTTTTAAGGTCACAGCGTCCTCAGCGTAGTTGGTTACCTTGGCCTTTTTCTGTGTGTGGAGGTGGTGAGGTTTATTAGAATTCAAATGGAAAACAAAATAACTGGCTCCCTCTTGCTATTTTATTCGTCCTTCTTCATCCTCCGCTCCCATTCTCCCTATCTACACTTTACTTATAATATAAAAAAGAATACTTTTTCCAGGCACACTCAGAGCAACTATGGATCTCATTTAAATTTTAATGAACGACTCAGAAAAGTTGGTTCAGTCCCGCCTCTATTGTTTCAGTGAACTGTCTCTAAAACTGTCAGGTTTTGCCTTTTAGTTTATTGAAAAAATCTCTCTTACATTTGGGTCTAATTAACTTGAATAAAGGATGTTGGCTGATGTTGCGGTGGTGTTTTTCAAGGACTTCAGTATTATTATGGCCGGAGCCTGAGTGGGAGCAGTTGCCAGGCAACCAAGATAGCAAGAAAGCATATTTTGCTAAACTTACAACTTTAAGATGTCTCTCCAGGAAAAGAGCTCAAAGCCATTAACAAGGCTGTCTTTCAGTGATGTTTTACCTACATTTTAAGATATCTCACTAATTTGATATAGCTACTGACAGCTACTCTAATGATTAAGTGTGCTGTTTCTGTATCAAACTGTAGCTGTCTAGAAGGGAAATTTTTAATTTGCAGAGAGAGAAGACAATGTTCTTTCACTGGTTTGGGAGGTATATTCGTAAGGGATAATGCCCGACGAGGTGTCCATAATCAGGAGTTAATGGACGACGCGGAGGCCTAAGAACCGCAACGGTTGCCTCCGGATGCCTCCGGATGCCTCTGCAAAGTCCATTAACTCCTGATTATGGACACCTTGAAGGGCATTATCCCACTTATACCATGGTCACTTGCCAAAGAAAAGAAATTCAGACCATTCATTTATATTTTCATGCGTTTTACAATCAAAATATAAAGTTTTTCACAAGCCATAACTACGTTTCCCTGGTAACGCCTGAGGGTTTGACGAATATCTGGAACGATCATTACCCTCCTGTAAGGTTCTTATGCAACGGAAACGTTGTTCACTCCTCCAGTAAATAGGACGGACCATAGATACGACTTGGCAACGCGAGATATTCTAGTCCGCTCAGCGATGAGCCAGAAAGCTAACGCTATGCTAGCAAGATTCAAAGTCAATAACATTGCGTACGGCTGACAAACAGTAAATATAATTTCACAGTATGCTAGCTTACAAGGCTAGCTAGCTAACCAGTCATGTCATTGTCCCCAAATCAATATCAAGATTTTCACAAACAAATGACCGGCCGTGTGTAACGTTACTGTGGCCGCAGCCTGAAGTAAAGAGCTGAACAGCGAACGGGATGAGAGATTCCTCGCGTATCAGTAAGTTTAGAGGGGAAATTAACTTTCTGCAGCTTGTGTGTTACAGTCGTCATCCTGTGGTATTCAGGGGATAAGGCACTGAAGGACTGATGGACTGCACTCAGTGTTGGACATATTCAGATTTGATACGCCAGCTCGCGCATTGATTTCGAGCGGTGAACAGACAATTTGCCTGGAACTACTTAGTAGGTGTCCATATATCAGGGGTTAGTGGACACCCCGCCGCCAATCAGAATCGAGTATTCCCCCAGACCATGGTATAAATGCTGGTAAAGACACACTATACATGCATCATTTTCCACATAAAAACAAATATTAATCAACTAGTAAGTGAACTGAGTCTGATCACGTTGAGTGGTTAGAACAAAATTTAATTTGGCAACCCAGCCGCCAGAGTAATGATAGCCAAGTACATTACAAACTGGATGTTTATTTGTGTTGCAACTGACAGGGAGAGAATCCACTCTTTTTAGATTAGATGTGTTATATCATGACTTACACATGATTGTGTAAATTCGGAATAGCACATGGTGACACATGCTATAAAATATATTGCACTTTTTTTCTTTTCTTTTTTAACATTACAATGATCAAGGTTTAAGCATCTAATCCTTGTCTAGGTTTAGTCTCTAGTCCACACAGAGGTGTGCACATCTGGCTCCAGGCTCTTCAGTACAGAACAGGGGAATATGTGAGGTCCTCAACTTGTGTCGTCTAACAGGAATGTTGGCCATCCACTCAGCTGTAGTATTTTCGATTTATTCAGACAGGGAGGATGAAAGTTGACTTTTGACTCTTTCCACACTGCTGCTCGAACTGTCCCGATTGTGAATCATCCCAGCTACAGTGTGAGATTCAGAGATCTGAACAGCCAGTCCAAAGTGATTGACATCATACTGTAGCTCTACATCTATTTCACAAGAAAAACATGGATCAATGTTAAGCAGCAAATGGAGTAGTAACCACAGCAACGCTATGAAGGCAAACCTTTAAAGCGGTTCTGAAGAAAGAGGCCACCACTAAACTGTTGCAAAAAAACGAAAGATAAGTATTTTCTGGCACTTTAAGGCAGAGAAGCTTCTTTGTGTGAGTCTCAAAGCGTGTTCTTCTCATTTTTCCAGGGTCATAAAACATCAGAGAAATGTTGAATTAAAATGTTTAACCAATACAGGGAGAAGACGGATAAGCATACCGCCAGTTGAGATGTCATGGCTTTGCTTGAATTACATTCCCGAGTCAATCACCAGTAAATCCACACTGCAGAGGAGGTGATAAATAATAGGCTACCACAAGAGAAAAAGCACACCAAAGTGTTAATTTTTGGCTTCGTCCAATAAGATTATGTTTTGATGGTAGGTGCCGGAGTTCGTAAGTGCTCAGTAATGAGGTCTCAGAACAAGAAAATGCTCTTTTCTTGCCTCCTCGAGGGACCACTTAGCAAAATCAAGCTGTGCACTAGTGATTATTATTGTCGTTAATATTCAGCAATCTTCTGGTAATTTCTGTCTATCTGTGTCCAATAATTAGAGGCTGTGAATAATTCCTCATCCTGGATCACAACAGAAATGTGTGTACTTCTGTAAAGGGAAGAATCTGTGACTGGTTATCAGGAGCTTCAGCTGGACTCAATAATACTTCAGAATGGGACAAGGTAAAACAGATGTGATATCCAGCACACCGAGGTGATTTGATCTTCTTTGAGAAACAGACATTTGCTTAAAGGTACAAAAGTAGGTATGCAAAGCCATTAAATATACTGTGCAGCGAGGCAATTGACTGAAACAATTCTACACAGCGGCCCACATCTTGGCCCAGATTGTGGCAGCAGCTACACCAGAACATTTGGTTATATCCCTCTGCATTGTCCATTCTCTCCAGAGGCTAATTACGCATGATTAGTGCACAATTAGCTACTTCCAAAAATTGACTGGAGCTTAACATGTGAGAACAAGATTGGCAACTGTTTCTTCCTACTTAAAACTATTGGGAATCAATGCGCTGAAGTGGCCTATTATGTGCCTGACAGCTTATTTCAAGGGCCTTAATTTAGAGGAATGTGCAAACAATCGTGTCATGGATATATATTAATTTTCAACAATAAAAAAGTCTGCAAGATCTAGTTACCAACCTCTACATCCATTGAGGCTAAGGCAATCGGCTTAGACCACTTAGAACAACTGCTTACCTGCCGTAACTGTGAGATTGTGGCTAGATACTTTGGAGCTTTAGACCACTCAGACACATTAACTGAGTTTCTGTATTGTCATTTACTTGGACCAGTGGTTTAAGCAAGAGACGGGACATGAAAATGAGTCATTGTCCATAGTCATATCAAACCATAGACAATTACTTCCACCCAGTGCCCAGTGAATCAGTTACATACTTGTCTCTGCTTTGAAAAGAGAAGAATTTCTTAATCTTGGAAACTCAAACATTCACCTTTGAGTTCTGATATAAAGATGAAGATAACCAAAACATGTTCTAGCACAAATATTAGTTGAACAGTGTGGAGCATCACCCACTAATAAACTGTACCCAATGAAATCCACCAAAGGTGCAGTCCAAGCACATTTGCCTTGTAGTTCACCTGAAAGGCCAAGGACAAACTGGACTGCACTGAATTAATTGGACGGAAAAGGTCAGCTGTGGTGATGGTGGTTCTGTTAAATCGTTACCTCTAAATAATGTCTCTAAAGGCAAGTGTACTGTCTTCGAAGGTTAAAAAGTTAAAATGTTAAGTTAAA
>CAEMYA010000062.1:246283-258238 GCA_903131615.1 Diplodus sargus
TTTTTGTAATTAAGACATGATTAGTTATGTTTTCGGTAAATATACCTTGCTAGCTTTCAGTCTATGCTAACTCTTTTCATTTTGTTAATCTATGGATGCTAATTGAAACGTGTTCATACTGTGCTAGTGTAAGTACTGTAAGTAAATTGTGTTTCTATCTGTAATAATTTCAGTTTTACGGAGGAGAAATAGAAGACTCCATTAAAGGACAAGAAAGATCAAGCCTTGTGGTTTTTTGGGGAACTTCTATCCGTTGACTGACTGACTAGCTTTGCATCGGCACACGCACTGCGAGGGCAGTATAGTAAGTGTGTAAACCCAGTGCATGTTAGGTATAACAGTTTTATTGAAATCCAAGCCAATTGTCTAGGCTTGGATTTCAATAAAACTCTCTCAGTTTGTCAGATAAATAGCTACTGCTACAGAAGCAGACATTTCAATGAAGACACATGGATGTGTATTTATCTGAGAACTTGGCAATGGTAAGACAGATACATAGGATGGTTTCTGTCCATTGACCAATCAGTTATGGGCACAGTAGTCCCAGATAGTCTCCACTCCAAAACACATGACTCAACTTAAAGTGCCGCTTGAGGAGACCGATGCCTTACCTGTGGCAGGAAAATGGGGTTTTATAGTTGGCCTGTCTGACTGTCTCTAAACTGACTGATTTTCCGGAGATGACCAAGATGCACAAACCTGATTAAGGTTGCCACCCTGTTCAATGGTTGCAATAAATGTATCGGCCATTTGTAAATACTGACAGGCAGATCAAGCAAATTCTTATTTTGTTGCTTCCTGGAAATAAATAGCAAAGTGTTATTGGAATTTTAAATATTAGTGCAAAACCAAAATTGCTGAAAGCGTTGAGGTGTCGTCCGAGGCATTCTTCGCTGACCTCATTAAAAAGTTTTCTGAAATTGTTCTGGTTCACCCCAGGATTCACCAGATATCCAATTCTGCCAGCGTGCCTGGGTGAGATAAAAACTTCAAATTAATCAGCATTTTCCCTGCTGGCCACTGTTAATTTTCACACTCTATTTAGCATCTAATGAAGTGGGATGGACTGCAAATATCCTCACAACGGTATTAAAGTCAGAATGGTTACATTTGCCAACAGGATCTTAAGTACACAGTCTTACCACACACAAAGTCAGTCACAAAATCCCTCTTGTAATAACTCAAGACATATTTTGCTGTCACGTTAAAAGAGGATGAGTTTACAGTATCCATGAATTTTGGCTGAATTATAGCCTTGACTCTTCCAGCAGACTCACCAGTAAGTTACAGCCAAATGCAGCTCTCCCAAATCTGTCTCCCCTGGTTGAAACAGTCAATCTCTGAGAAATTTACAATCCCACAGGAGCTGTTGTTAAGCTCTGCTGTCAGACGTCCAACAAACATGTACTGACAACCAAAAGTGATTTTTCTGCTTCTTTGGGTTCATGCTCATGCCTCCAAAGCCCAAGTGTTCTGTCTCGAATCGATTTATATGGATCTGCGCTCGAAAATATAAAATTTCCTTTTATTCCTTTCGGGCTCGAGCGTGTCTCAATAAAGAAATGAACGACCTGCAGTTCCAAGGACATACTTTTTTCTGCGTGCTAGACGTTCTTCATTTCTTTCTTGTGGGAATTTATTTCTATGATCATTTGTCTCCCTCCATGTCCCCCTTCCTTTATCCTTTCCGTCAATCCCCAAGTACACAAGCTATTAATTCTCTGTCTTCCTCCCTCCCCGTTTCCTGCCGTTCATTCCCCCTGTTCACACACATTATTAATTAGACAGAGACCCAGGTGGTGGCGGAGCAGACAGTGCGGGGCCCCAGCGTGGAGCTCACTCCCAAAGCTCGGTCCTCACAGCGCTGCTCGCTCAAGGGCCTGCTGCAAAGACAAAATCTCATCTCCTCAGATTGTTTTATTTTAATTTGCTCTTAATTGAATTGAATATGTCTCGGAGCCCCAGTGTGAAGCTGGGTTGGATGGTTGGGTGGGTGTCTGCATGGGGGATTTATCGACAGACAGCGGATTGAGCCAGAGTGCAACCATTTCCACTTCGTCTCTATTTCTGTTTGATTACGGTAGAAGCTCTCTACTTGTGTCTGCAAGGGAAGCTAGAGAAATTAGATTTGGGCGCACACTGCCCTCAAACAGTGTCATTTACTCCCCGTCTCTGGGGCCTCTTCAACATCTCACCACCTATGTCTCAGGTAAGGATGGAAAATAAGCTTTCTGACAGTTTCCAAAAACCCAGCACGACTCAAAACACAGACTGTTCCACTGTTTACCCAGATTACAGAAGTAAACAAGCCTTCCACACCCTCAAAACACATGTAAAATTCATATTTGAGTGTCACTGACAGTCCTCATATCAAAAAAACTCCTGTGTATGTTCGGGAATGTGTGTGTGTGGACGTGGGGGTGTGTGAAGTCCTAGTTTGCAGGCAGAGCCAGGTCTCGCTCTCACTAAAAAAATCTGAAGGCTTGAAAACCAAGGACACACTCTCACACACACCTGTCAAAACGCTATGTGCCTCATCAATATCTCTTAAATAGGTTGAAATATTTAGAGAGAAACGATAGCACTGATTAGAGACACACGAACACACAGATCCATAATAGCTTTTATTGCACATGTGCTTCTTTGTACCAGTTATATGTGGGTGGGAAGAAGAAGAGAGTGTTGATTCATGTAATTTCACAACACACTACCTGACATGCTGTGTGTGTCTGACTGAGCTGCCCTGTGGTCTTTAATGGGCAAACCCGTGTCGGTTTGTAAGATCCAATACCAGCCTACACATGTACAGATGCACCTTGCGGTAAACTGGCGACAGGGGGCTGGTTAGAATAAGGGGCTATGTCACAGTGTATGACTCGCTTTTTAATCGGCCGTGTGTGAGAGGATTGTAAAATGTTATGCAAAAATTGGACCATTCTCTTCTCTTCCCTATTCAAGCCTGTGGATGATTTAAGTTGTGTAATTTTCATGAAGGACTGATTGTTTTTCCTCTGAGCTTCGTGCACGAAGCACGAGTGCCTTTTCTCTCTGATCTGCTAACACAGAGCAACAGCAGCTTTAGAAATAGAGTCCGAAAACATGAACTGGCTTCCAGCACAACCCAAAGAGACGAGGATTTCTAGTTGAAATTAAAAGATAACTGCTGTGTTGTATAGTTGTGTCGACTCATTAATTCTCGTGAAAACTCCTGGATGAAGTTGACTGGTATTTCCCACCAATCTGAGCCTCCATCTGTTTTTACCACAGACTTGAATCGCTGCTTGCTGTAATTCTTGGACTTCTATTGTTCTCAAAACCAATTAAAAAGCAGCTTGCAGAGACACTGCTGCCTTGACTGATATAATCCATCATAGTGTACAACACCTGTGTCGTACTT
The DNA here is from genome assembly GCA_903131615.1 of Diplodus sargus. Lineage (NCBI taxonomy): Eukaryota > Metazoa > Chordata > Actinopteri > Spariformes > Sparidae > Diplodus > Diplodus sargus. The sequence continues at coordinate 249,681 of CAEMYA010000062.1, forward strand.
TCCTACTAACATCACTTTCTAACTCCACAATGGAGCCAAAATGGTTCCACTGGACTGGAACAGATCGCTGTGTCCAGCAGACATCTGTTTTAGTCTCTATGAACTCCGGAGAGAAATATCCAGCTCTTTATCTGCTAAATTCTCTGCTACACTCACCAGCTAGTCACTAACTGTGTGTGTCTGCTGTTTGGTGCTGAGCAGGTAGTGTACAGCGGGGTTTCAGAGCTTTTTGCTCTGAAAACAGCTGGCGGGATTCTAACAGTAAAGTTCTGAGCCAGACAGGATAACAGTGAGCTGAAACTCTGTTTTCACACTGATTTCACAGTCATACATTGTTGAAAATTGTCTCCATTTTCAGGGCTCATTATGGTCCTCCTCTTTCAACAATGTACTCACATTGGGAGTCACCTCTCTATGTGGTAGTTTTTAATGATACTGGCGATACTCGTCGGCCATTGCCGACTTGGATTTAGGTTGCCAACCTACACAGAAAATGATGTACACTCCATATCCAGCAAAATCTGCATGTCATTAATAACATCACTGTTTTACACTGCATGAAATTACAGGCACTGTCTGTAATTTCTCCTGTAAGGGGTCTCTCAATCAAACACAATGAAGACAAAAGATGTAGTTTGATGACTTCTGAAGTAGTGTGGGATTGTTATGTCCCGGCCTAGGGTATACCGGTACATAACATAGTGATCTCTCCCTTTTCCCACTCCCAAGAATAACCACCAAAACAAACGTAAATGCAGTCCAAAATAAGGGAATTTATTACCCAAACGAAAATTCTTCAGGGTGAGCAACGCCTAAAACAACAAACAAAACAAGCTGGGGTTTTAATCTACCTTGCCTAACCCAAAACAAAAGTCAAAAGAAATACAGGGTATCTTACCTCACTCCCTAACCAAAAACAGGAGAAAAAGGTGCACAAAGAAAAAGGCTACTCACCCCTACTAAAGTGGACTGAATAAAGTATTTTAACAATATATACAATATTTACAATATTTACAACGAGATACAAAATCTCTGCAACAATGAACATCAAGTTTCGAGAAGTCAATTTATCAAACAAGCCAACGATCTCAATGAGTGATAGAGAGAGAGAGAGAGACGCCAGGTCTCCTGCAGGTTCCACTTTTGAATTGTCCCAGTCCTGTGATTCCACCAGTCAGCAGCCACCAGGATCTCAGCCAATCAGCGGCCTCCACCTGCACTGGTACCTTTTTGGGACACAAAGAAAGACAGCACCCCCTCTTGACAGGGAGGGAGAAAAACAGACAAATACACACAGGACCAGAATACAGAAATTATGACCCCCAGGGTCATAACAGGGATCATGGGAGTTGTTGTCATCATTATCAAATAACCACCATTGCCTTAGTATGTTGGAAGTGACCTTTGCAGACATGTTCACAGCCCAGGTAATGTGTAGAACTTTCCTCACTCTTTGACATATAATTTATTGGTGCATGTTTCCCCACAAGTTATAACAACAGGCCACCAACGAAAACGCACCTTTTCCTGGAATTATAGATTTGTCTGAGTTTGAACACTGCTGGAAAAGTTTAGCTTTAATGTAAGAGTACAACTTAAAGATATAACACATAACATTTTCAGACAAGAACTGCTGGACCTTTATTTATTTAGGGTTTAAGTTACTGCTAACGCAAACAGAATATTTCCTACTGAAAGAAGGAGCAGCTACAGTGAGCTGCTTGATGAAGACTTGCAGGTGACAAGTTGCACACCGGCACCTCCTCAGTATGGTAATCCAAGTGCTCAGTGCTGTAGTGTTAAACCGCACTTCGCCACCGTAAACACTGGAGTTTTAGCACATAGTGGTAGTAAGATGGGCTGTTGAGAACAAGCAGTGGATGAGTCCAGAGCAATGGAACACATTGTATAGCGTGTGTGTGCATTGTAACCTGCAGCCTGTCAGTTTGACACACGTCCTTATATTCAGTATTTGTGGTGGAACGCTGCAAGCACAGACCTCACTGAGCCAGTGGCAGGGTGGCTGGTGTGTGTGTGTGTGTGTCCCCATGGTAACCACGTGGGGGAATGGTTCGGTTTGCCACCTGACTGTGTTGAGGCACGCCATCTGGTACCATAGTACAAAAATGTGTGTGTGTTTCGCAAAGAGCGAGTGTTGTGTGCCGTTCAGCCACATACGCAGATTAGATGGATGGGGAGTGATGTGAGATGCACTTTATGCACAAACTCTGTTTCGCACGTACATGTGGCTCTCGGGGTATAACCATTGTGACTTGGTGGAGAGAGAGCGAGAGAGAGAGAGAGAGAGAGAGAGAGAGAGAAATAATAAGGTGTATTCCACTGACCTTGCAGAGTGGCACCAGGAGGGGAAGCAACATTGGTATTTAGGCACTCAACAGTGCCACAGGGGTAGTCATTTATTGTGTATGTGTGTATCTGTGTGTGTGTGTGTCTGTTCACCCATCTGTTCTGTCCACCTCAGGGACAACAGCAGCAGTTCAAATTTTCACTCAAACACACACACACACACGCATACAGAGACAGAGAAACAGGGAGAGGACGGCACACAGCAACAAATTCACAGATTGTGTTTATGATGAAACTGTGATGATTAAACATCTTTGAAAGAAGCCCAGTGTGAGAGCGGTAAATAGAAATGCAGCAGCCCTGGAGTTAATACACAGTGTTTTGCTACCGAACATTTCTGCAGGGCAGGTGGAACAATGTTTAATCTGAGCCGTGTTCATTTATTCATTAGTTTAATTAACATAAACACAATCTGAAACGACAGAATGTACTCTGTATTTTACACTGTTTGCCATTGTGTCTTTAAAAATGCTCTTCTATAGAAGGCCAAACGGATCGCCTCACAGCACAACAAGCATATCATATGCGATAAGATGCGGGTTGCTTGCTGAGGACCGGGCCAAAGGCAGATGGCTGCAGGGGAGATGTGTATCAGCAGGACCACAGACATCTCGGATTCAGTCGCTCCACTGCAGCGTGATGTCTGCAGGCGGTGCATTATATATACATGTCAGCATACACATGCTCAAGGGTGGTCATTTCATAAACCTGCATGTCTGCACCGCAACCAGCATGCACATCCCTAATGATATCATTGGGAAGAGAAGGAGGTTTCATGGGAAGGACAAGTCATGCAGAGGCAAAGTTTAAACTTTAAAAGGTTGTTGAAACCAACGGAGACCAACAGGAACTCGAAATGCACAAGCACAGACAGACTTTTTAGTCTCAATGGTGAATATTACTATAACGTGTGACCATTACTCTCCCCTCTGCTTCCTCTTCAACATTTCTGATTGATGTTTTCACTTACTTTGAGTTGACTTTCCCATGTTTTCTCCTCATCACATTCTTCATTACACTTACAAGATGTATTCATTAATCCTTATCATCAGTAATCATAGACACCTGGGTGGACATACTCATTTTTGCTTGAAGTTAAGGACGTTGTTGCACTATGCCCATCAATCGCCCCTTTTTTCTTGCATATATGCGCAACTTGTAGTAGAAAAGGGTAACAGCCTCAGAGGAGCTGAGTCTCACCTCAGCCACTGCACACTTGCCAACAAACTACACCAGTCTGTGCTGGAGGTCAAAGTGCAACAAAGACAGTAGAAGTGGAATCAGCTCTCCTCGGTTGCCCCCGAGAAATTCTCTCCATGAAATACACAAATACATGTGGTGATAAGGGACAGCATTGAGAGATTCCAACTCAAAACAATGTCATGAGTGCAATGGCAGTTCCCCCATATATAAATATATATATTCTCACAGCACCCTGTGGGACATGGTCATAGGCCTCCTTCAAGTACACAAAACCTTGTAGACTGCATGGGAAAGACTACTCCAGGATCCTTGCACCACTATAGAAGTGCTCTGCTCTTCTAGCCTGCTTCTCCTGTATCTGCAGAAAAGGGACAAGGGGAACTATTCCTTGGTTCAACCCAACACAGGTATACGACCTGAAACTCAAATCCCCCAAACACTTGCACTGCCTGGTGTCAGCGGCCTGTACAAACACTAACCGACTCACTGATTGACTGACCACCTAAACACACAAGCATATACACCGCTTAGAATGAGGACGCTTGATAAGTGTATTCAGTGACACACAGTCAACCTTTTTAAAGCCCGGGGAATGCATATGTCAACTGTGATAAAGACTTAAAATACTGTGAGCGAAGCACTATGAATTTGTTAGATGCGAACACACACACACACGCACAAAGAGATAAACAAGGGAACACATGTTTAATTCATGGCTTTAACTGAGTGGGACTTATCTGGTTTATGGGGGCGGTGAAGATAACACACACACAAACACACACACACACACACACGTTCTCTGTAACACACCCATAAAGACCCGTGCACAGACAAAAAGCACAAAGAGATCCTCAAATCAAAGTTAACACATCTGCACACACACAAAAACACAAAGAAATCTGAATGCAGCCAAACACACACATAGTGAAGGGAGCTGAGGCCTTTTCCATCCTCAGAGAGCCGGAATAAGACAGCTTAGAGACAAAGGGAAATGCGAGATAATGATTTAACTGGCTTTCACTGGAGGGAGACTAGATTTGATTCACGCTGTCAAAATGCCACTCGTTCCAAATATGACACAGATGAAGATATGGACTGACTAAAACCAGAGAGGTCTTACTGAGGGCATCAGGGATAAAGTCATAGAGAGGCCAACACTGATCAAGCTGCTGCCCCTGTGCTGCTGCGACTGAGCTCACAACTTTTCCTCTCTCGCTTCCTCCTTTCTTTCTTTGTTTGTGTGTCTGATTGGACAAAATGAAGCTGTTTTTATCGTAATGTGGGCTATTAACTCTGCAATTATAGCTGCTTTGTTTTCCTCAAACTAAGGTCAGACTGCACAACTGTTTTGTTTAATTGATTCTCATATATCAGTTAATTAGCGCTGTGTGCATTATATTAGTGTTTGCTTTTGTTGTGACGGTGTTGTAACTGTTGGCCTGAACTCTTGTAATATAAGATTATTGCAGCACTTGTATGTGTTAGGCACTTTGTCTGTTAATGCACTGTGTACGATATATTTTTTATGTGGCAACCATTTTACTCAGGACAAATTTCCTGAGGGACATCTAAAGCAATCTTGGAGAATTTGTGCTTGTGTACTTTCTTACAAACTTGTTAAGGCTCTCGTAGATTTAAGTTAAGGAGATAGCTGGCCAAATATTGTTACTGTTAAGAACCGATGGTATTATACAAGTTCAAAGTTCAGTTCACAATGATTGAAGTGAACCAGTTCATGTTCATAGTGAGTAATATTGAAATTTCATTCCTCAAAGATGAGAAAAGTCACATTCATTTCTTCTCTTTTGTTCTTTTTTTCCACTAAACATGCTGCTCTGAGCTGTTCTTCTTCTGAATAAAAAGATAAAAAATGAGACCAACGCGAGTCGTTGAGCAAGGGTTGTGACACTAAGCAATTTATCCAAGTTTTGCAGCAGATTTATAGCCATTTTCGGCATATTAATGAAAAAGATGTCTTGTTGAGCCAGTGTGCATCACATGACATTATGACATGCTTTGGCCACCATGTCAAGTTGGCCTCAAAGCCCCTGTGCTCTTCCTGGGGCTCAAGTGTCTATCTGTCCCTCCTGTTCTGTAACTACATGTTTCCACCACCGGTCTGGAAAAATGTCTCTCAATACCTCATAGACCCTGTCGACGGCTCTCTATTTGCGTGAGTGTGGATAGGAGCATCAGCAAAATGTCAAATTAGCTGAAAAAGAACAACTAAATTGAATGGAAAACCACTATTCAAAATATCCCATTAAATAACCTCATCAATCATCTGATCATTTCCTTCAGCTCCTTCAGAAAAAAAAAAAATCATTAGCTTACTGGGCACATGTCCTGGCTAATTCCATACTCCCCCTGCTGTGGAGGTGATCATTACAGGAATTATTCCCAGCGGACGTGCTCATAAATCCCTGTTTCCACATGTGGCCATATGGAGCGGCTGTGTGATCTGAATGGGGCATTAAGATCACGGGAGGTGAGTTTCACCGTGAAAAATTATGCCAGTGAACGCAGCCCGACTACGTGTCGGAGAAATGAGTTCTCACACAGTGAATATTGATACAATTTTGTGAGATTGTGTGTCTGCATGTGTGTGCGTGCGTGCATGTGTGTCTATGTGCGTGTGTGTGTTTGTGTGTGTGTGCTCATCACCTTCACCTCCATCAGCTCACATCAGAAAGCATTACCTCACCTCCATCACCTCAAACAGCCGTGGAAATGAAACCTGCGCCCTGGGTTTCCCCTTTGATTTATAATTTGGACCCAGTGCCAAAGATGCAGCCTGTATGGCAGGCCGAGAAAAAATACGCTCATCAGCGATTCTGCTGCCAGGAGGAAACATTGAGATGAGCCATCGGCTCTGCGTTCGCTCGAGATGCACGCTGACTGCAAGAAACACTTCAAACAAGGTAGAATCACTTAAGATAACGCCATCATAGTAGTCATAGGCTGAACAAAAAATTTAACGACTGATTAATCTGTCCACTTGAAGGATTTGCTTCCTTCCCAGTTTTGTGTTGTTGCTATGCAAAAAAAAAACAATGTAATTTGTTGGATATGAAGTGTTTTGTTCTGTTTGTATTATCAGTTTAATAATTTGGTATTTCTGATATCTTCTTACCACAAATAATAAAACATTTATCCCAACACATTATTTATGAGCTACCTGCTGCACTTCTGTGTGACGTCTTCCTTTCTGGCTCAGGTTGACAGATACCTTCAAAGACCTGGAGATGATTCATATCTCACAACAACTACACTGCTTTGATGTATCATTCTGAAGTAAATGGGCATTAGATGGGCATTCAATCGATGGAGAGCACCGGTGTTGTGTCAGAGTCTGTTCCCTCATTGATGCGTGTTTTCTTGGACCTGAGACAGTTCAAACCCGACCGTCTTCTACTAGATCAGGAAGTGACAAAACACGCCTAATTGTCAATGCAAACACGTTCCGTTTCCAATGCAAAAGCTCTGCCGTTTTTAGGTCAAATTACGATTTTTTCTGTTGTTTTTTCCTTTGGAAGTTAGCCAGTTTGCTAGCAGTAGCCACGATGCTAACATTGTCCTTGCATCAGTACCAACAGTAATACTAATACTAAGACTACAGGAAAATGCTGACCTAATATTGAAAAGTTGTCTGTTTCTCATTTAATTAGTTATATCCAGAGGCGCTGGTACCTTACACCTATGTATTTTCAGCCAGGTTAGCTGTTTCGCCGTCTTCAGTTTTTATGCTAGGCTAGGCTGAACACATCTTGCTCTCCGTCTTTATGGTCCTGAGATTTGTGACCGTCCTCCCGTCCTACCTCTCTGCGAAGAAATCGATTAATTACATTTCCAGACTTGCTTTTCCTTTACCTGATATCCATAGTACAGACCTTTCATCACACAGTTTGGCCTCCTCGCAGGAAAAGGAAAGAAAGAAGGAAGTAATAGTTTTCTCACAGCAAACATCTTGGCAGGTGGGAGCAGAAAAAAGCGCAGGTGTAATCAATAACTTTAATTATGGCAGCATTACGTTCAGTGGTGCCAGCACCGGCTCATTTATAATTCATGCTGGCTCAACATCATAGCTCAACGGACACTTAAATGGAATGGAGCCCTAATTAATGTTATTACCCACACCTGTGCCTGTCCTGATATGACAAGTCTAAAGGTCCATTCTGTCAAAAACTGAATGGTTTTAATTGGATAAAGCGGCCAGTGATTGGCATTCACTGTACACGACATATTGAAACTCAATATCAGATGCATTTAAATTTGCAACCTGACCAGCTTCGCGCTGCGCTTTGCTTCGGGGCACTTGGGCAGCAGGATCGGGATGCATGTACTGACTTTCTTGTCTGGCATTTGAGCCTAATTACTTCTCAAAAAACTAATTAGTAGCCATCCAGTGACTGAGCGTTCCTGCTCTATATTTAGATTTACTTTGTCTCTCATTGGCTCCTTCTTGAACCTGCAGTCACTCGAGCACATGTGGAGGCTCAAAGCGCTCTCGTGCTCATGGATTTGACACCACTGCCCCCCTGTGGTCGCCGGGGGTGACTGCGCCTGCTGAAGCCACAGGTATGTGAAGTGAGAGGAGAACAGCTTGCGTGCCTGAGAGCTTGTATACAGCTGCACGGAACAAAGCCTATGGATCATCCCCATTTCAATGGGCTCAGGCGGGCGAGCTGAAGCAACCAGGCGACGCAGCGAAACGCTCGCCGCCTTTTTCTGTTAATTCAGATGGAAGATTTGGCACTTTCTCCTTCAATTTGACTCACTGTCTCCTTTTTTTCCCCCTCTCTTTGCCATTCTTTCTCTCCCCTCGCTCGCGCTCACGCAGTCTTCCCCCGTTTTCTCCCTCGCTCTTAGAAAGTGTGGCTGCACACAGATGAAGGAAGCCCCTGTGGATGCCAACGCTGCTCAGCAGAATGCCGGCTTTGCACACACACACACACACACACACACACACACACACACTTGGCTCAGGA
>CAEMYA010000062.1:258259-271362 GCA_903131615.1 Diplodus sargus
TGATCAAATGCCTCTGGGGGGGCGGGGGGGCTCTCTGTACGATCACAAAAATCATCATTTTTCTAACAAATGCAGCACGATAGAGGAAAGGACAGACAGAGAGAGAGAGAGAGAGAGAGAGAGAGAGAAACCAAGAGCCAGACAGAAAGAAGGTACAGAGGAAAGAAAAACGGTAAAGAGTGATGGATGAATGGTGGGAGAGAAAGGGAGCTTTTCACTGAGTGTCAAAGTGGAGGCTTAAAGCGGCGAAAGGAAGGAGAATAGAGAGACTAGAAAGAGCGAAAGATAGACGGAGAGGGGAAAGAGGGGAGGAAATAGAAGGATGGAATAGGAAGAAGGAGAGGGCAGTGAAGAGGAGCAGTCACGGAGGGGTAGTCAAGAATGGAGATGGAATTAAATGGAAACAGAGACTACCATTTATGGTAGGGATGGTGGTGGAGATCCTTTTGGGATGCAAATGTTGGAAATATGTTGAATAATGAGATCCGATCTGACGTGTGGTCAACCCCGACAGCCCCTGACACAGAGAGAACACCAAAATTCTATTTTGACCTCCCACGCCCATAATGAACCATCCTAGTTCATTTCATAACTAATTATACATCTTTTTTTTTAACACAGGCTGCTGTGATTGTGACCTACTGAGCATGCTCAGACCCACTCAGGTCTACTCTGAGATTAAACGCAGTGACACGCAGACATGAGCCCCGCTGCAGTAAAACAACACCCACCCGATTGTACTGCAGCCTCGTCCGACGCCAGCCTGGGTCCAGCCTCGGCTCGCCAGAACTGAGTAGGCCCAGGACGACCAAGCACCACGCTGTCACATAATGCCAACCATATCATGAAAGATAGACACTCCTGGCTTTAAGTCGAAGAGCATGTTCGTATTCTTTTTATAAACCTCTCCTATTCATGTTCAAAGTCTTTCTAGTCAGCAAACTATCTCCACTGCACACAGATGTCATAATTTGCTCCTCTCAGCCTGTTTGTGAGTAGGTGTGCGTTGGTCATATTTGCATAATCGATGCCCATGAATATTTTTATGAGGCCGTCTGTTTCTCTCCGTTCGAGGGGCAAGTTTCAAACAAACAGAGCCGATCTGGCAGAGTTAGCAGCAGTGAAAGTTACAAGTTCTCATGTAGAAATGTATAAAAGCGTCAGTCAGTCTCCAGACAAGATGGACACCACATCAATACAGCGGACAGTAACACTTCCTCACCGCGGATTAATTCAGATGAAGACGGCCGGAAGGTTGTCATGTACATGTAGATGTTTCAAACAAACAAGAGAAGGTTTCTCCTAAATCATGAAGACACGCCACAGAAGAAAATCTGTTATGTAAGTTTCTTGGCCTGGAAATGTGAGGATTTTTTTTGCAGAACTTGTACTTTAAATTTCCTGCTGTGGGAAAGTGTACAAGGTCAGCCTGTAATATTTTTCTGTGCTTACATAAAGAGTCTACAGAGCCCACTGTATGAAGACGCATCCTCGGCACAAAGAGCCACGATCTCTGCACATAAGCTGTGAATTTCAAAACTTTTCTGAAAAATTGCATAAAAGATGAACCCTGTAGACCTTTGCTCCTTGCATTTGTACAGTTTTTTTTGTCTGTCCCAGCTTCATATTGATCTATTTATCTGGTCAGAGAATGGATTCCTACCAGACGTGTACTTTTTGTGTGATTTACATTGTGGTGGGTCCAGAGCCAGGTGCTGTTTACTGTGTGTGCTTTGTGTCTCTTTCAGGTCCTTAGCTGGGTGGAGCTGAGGTGCCATCAAGTAAACTGGGAACATCTGGCCAGTGATCCCGCTTGCCCATGCCCAGTTGCCAACATCAGCCTCAAGTTTGGGGATCCAAACTTGTTCGAGTAAATAATAATAATGACTGCAATGAGGCGTGACAGTCTGAGCCACTGTGTGGGTCATATTGCCCGTGCAAAACGAAGTAAGTAATGCAGCCGGGACTTGGTGCAGGGCAGGCACACTGACACTGGCGCCTGGGCAGGGGGGCTTAAGTGAGCGGGAACACTGTCCAGGTGCTCCTAGTTAGCGCGATGGCACCTCAGCTCCACCCAGCTAAGGACCTGAAAGAGACACGGAGCACACACAGTAACACATTCAAACTCCTCGAGTTTTTCCCCGGAGGGCTTTATATGAAACGTACTTTCACCTTTCCATCTCCCATCACCAAAATCACCCCTTTGATTTGCCATCTCCCTTCTGCCATCTTTCCTCATTCTCAAGTGACAGAGCACAAAGTAGGCAATCCTGTCAGAGACACTGCAGGGTCTCTCTTCTGCTCAGACTCTTTTCGTCTGCAGGTTATAGCTTGAATTGGAATAGGAACTCCAAATTCTGACCAAATTGCAAAACACTGCAAACTTTTAAAGAACTTTACCTCAGGATATGTGCTTTGCTCAAATCTGGTTGCTCGTGTCTGAATACTTTTCAGTCTTTTGAGAGGATAAATTAATTTTTCTAAAGGAGACATTTAATCTTTGGGTAAAAAAGGGTAAGGATGCTATCTAAATTTTGTTCTAAATTTCAAATTGTCCTAAAAGGAAAAGAGATTTGATAACCAAATGCTGTTATTAACATGTAAATAATTTCTCATAATATGGAGGTTCAGTTCATTTTAAAATCACAAAATGAACCCTTTTATAATTTCAAGTGAAATGATGCGATGAGAAAACATTTGCCTTTAAAGGTGCAATATGTTAGAATCAAAATGATCAACATTCAAATGTGAAGCACTGAATAACAGCCATGTTGTCAGGACATTCATGTATTGTATTGCAAAGCATGTTTAGCATGCTAAGTAGCTAGCCTAGTCCCAGTTAAAAGCTCCTGTCTCAGCAGCGGAAACACAAAGACGTCTCCGGTGCTCCGCGCTCTGAGCCTGGACCGCTAGCTGGTGGCGAACGGTGAATGGAGCTAACTAGCAAATGGCGGCTACAATAGGCAGCAGTTAGTGGTTACTAGCAATATGCTGCCACTTATTTATTCTTACATTTGGACTTTTTACACAGAAAAATGTGTCTCTGTTTCAGCTTCTGTTAATTGTCCGTCTCACAAAAAGTCGCCCCATGCATAATTATATATATAAAACATCCAAACAGCCAAGTTTCTTTCTGTCTCTGCCTCATCTCCATCCTGCAGTGTCACCACACACACACACACACACACACACACACACACAAACAGACACAGCAGCCGTCGCTCTAAATGGTAGGGAAGATCTGACTCAGACAGAGAGGCCCCATGTATTTATCTGTGTAATTACCGCCATCTCTTCCTCTCTGTGTCCCTCTCTACGTCTCTATTCATCACCATCTCTCAACCCTTCATCCCCCTCTTCTCTCCTCCTGTCTACGGTCTGGAGTCATCTTTTTTTTTTTACGTCCGTTTCGTCCCCACCATCATACCCTGACTTTTCTCTCCACACTTCACTCTGTCATCCTCTCTCGTTGCTATCAGTGGCCAGTTGCGAGCAGCAATCAGACGGCAGCATCTGCCCCTCGTGGCTCCGTCTGTCTGCCTGGCTGGCAAACTGTCTGTCTGTGTGTCTTTTTAAAAAAGCCAATCATCCACGGTTCAGAGACTCTCTGCCTCTGTCTTCCTTTCTTCCCCTTTGTTATCTCTCACTCTTTCTGCCAGCTAGCTGTCTGTACAATGAGATAGGTATAAAATCTAATTCACCCCGCTGAAACAAGTATTAACTAGCTCCCAGTAGAAGGGCTTGACTCTAATCCACAGGCTGCTAGGATGGCAGTGGGCTGCGTTAGTGTTTTAGTGAGCGTGCATTTCCTGCTGGAGGCAACACGGAGGCACACACTTGCCAAGAAAACTTTCCCTGATTATCATCGCTTTCAGCACAACATTGTGCTAAAAATGTTGAGGTGCTTTATTCTATAGTGTCAGTTGAATGAATGCATTGCTGCAGCATCATTTTATTGCAGCCACACTGTGACACAAAGGTCCTTTTTCTGACTGATAGTGATTTGTGGCTGAAACAGACGAGTGTATGTGAGGAGAGGACGGGAGAGAATGACACCACAGCAAATCCAACCCACAGCATTGTCTTCACCCTGACCTAGGGTTGCCAACTCCCTGAAAAATAAATAACGGACACCTAGTTGGCAGGGCCGGCAGACCCGATCGCCATTTTTTTGCATCTGCCTCCGGTGTTGCCTGGTGCACAACAAACCGGTCAAGGGTTACCACTGTTATCTAGAAGCATGCTGTTTCACGTCAAACTGTTCACCATGGGCTACAGAAAAAGTGCGCAGATGGATAATATCTACACTTTGTCCAGCCACATGTTTTCTTTTTCCCATTCGAGTCTGTATTTTTGCAGCCTTTTTTCTTTTTTTTCTCGGAGGAGTAACGTTACTGCTCGTGGTAAAAGGCGTACTGTCAGCAGTGTCCTGTGAATCCGCGTCATCCGTGTTATCCATGCTGGTTTGTTTCCCCAGTTGCCCCAGTCTCTCGTCTTCCGGTATCTTCTTGCAAGCAACAGTACCTCGACCAATGAGAAGAGCCGGATTCTGCATTGTTATTCTCGTGTGTGAGTGTGCGGTCAGCTCATTGGTCACAGAGCAGGAGAGGGATGGCAATAAGATTACCGTAAATGTTCATATAAAACGCCCTGTCATTCATTGATTCCACTGACATTTTAAAGACCATTTTGAGTCTCACGGAAATACGGGACAAAGTGCGTCCCCTTTCAGCTCAATAAGGGACACATCATTTTGTTTCTAAATACAGGACGATTCCGTTTTTCAAGGGACGGTTGGCAACCCTACCCTGACCACTGAAGTACTGCGGCATTCTTCAGACACATGCTCCACCCTCTGGTTTGATCTTTAGGGAAAGGACTCATTATGCAGCAGGATCATGAGCCTGAACACACCTCAAGATTTGGACAGAGCTGCTCGAAGACCAATGAAGACCAAGGAGTCCTGACTGTCACAGACCCCCGACCTCAACCCCATCAAACATTTACGGAGGGTGAGAAGGTCAAGCGTTCTGTGCTTTGTGGAACACTGTCAGATCATGCCGGGATAACATGAGCCATCAGGTTTTACAGAAACTTGTGGTTGCCCACGCCATCTTGAACAGCAATGTCAATGTTATGTCTTTGTATTGTGTCGCAGAGATGTCTACTGAAGCTAACCTGCTAGCCCTGCCTCGTTGTACCACTTTGTACCGGCAAGAGGTGATAGTCTGAGAGCCCCTGTAGTTTCTGCTGGCAGATATATGCCTGCTGTCAGGGTAATAAATGAACAAAATATTCTGTTTTCCCCACTAAACAGAAAAATGCAGCCAGACACGTCCTAGATTCAAGTTCAATCAACCTCTGTTGTCTAGAAGGCTGTGTTCAGTCCCAGGTCATGTTTATTCTTACATCAGGCTGCCAAATTCAGTTGAGCGTGGGGCCCTGTCGCCCGCGGTGACTGCACCTGTGATCTGAGACCTGGTCCAGACAAATTCTCTGGGGCCACGGCTAACTGAGCCATGAGCTTATTGGCTAACGGTGGCTAGCTACAGCCAAGGATAAATAGAAGATGTTCTGAAAATCATGTATAATTTAATAAAAGATCAAACTTTTCACTCAAAATGTTAAGGTGATATGATTTGTATTGAACAAAGTAACATTCAAAACAAATGCAAAATAGAAGTATCTTGACTGTTGGCCTCGGACTTTTGGACCCCGCTGTAAATACCAAATGTGTTTTTCTTTGCAGCGCAGATTGAGTTAGCCTTTGCACAATGCTACCTTCAGCTTGCTGCACCAACCCCACTGATGTAGCGGAAACACAATCTGACAACATAAAGTGCAATGAGCAGCGGTTATGCCAGGGGTCGTAAAACATCTCTAATACAACAAAAACCATGTAGAAACTAAAGTAGCAGGAGTTATGAGATTATCATATTTCCACCTAAGCAGCCGCGAGGATCATGTGCATTCAGAGTGGATCATTTCACACTGAATGAGTCTTAATTCTCTATGTGGAATAGATTACATCCTCCTTTTGCCTGTGTTGTCAGGCCTCCACTAGGAAGTCAGCCCTTGCAGAGACATTTTGACAGGATTACCTTACATGCAAAAGCTTTGTACACTGACCCGTAATGCACTCTGAGACAAGTAAAAAAAAGGAGGATTTGCTGAGAAGCCTCAGCGGTGGAGGAACATCTTTGTTGCCTCTGTCGAGTTTACTCTCCATGCATGTGCTAAGCTGGAGGAGTTCTCCAGCTGATATCGGCGCTGCCAGACTGTTTTTGCTTCCAACGCTTTTTTCTAAACTTGTGAATTTAAGAGAAAACTCTGCAATTAACTCATCATCGCCGGTGGGAAATATAGAGTTGGCCAGATAGCTGGTTATCAGCTGCGTCGCGTATTAGCTGGCTGGCTGTTTTCAACTCTGATCAGCTTGTTAGATGTCTGCTTGGTGCTGATTAAAAATAATTGTGGTAATCTTTCATGGCTGGACGGCTAATAGTTTGCCCCCAATGTGACAGGCAGGGACGAGAAAACAATGAATCTCACCTAATATGTTGAAGTCATGATAGAGGAGGAAAAACTGTCAAGCATGCCTCCAAATCTTTTCGGAAATTGGGAGATTGAATGTGCCAGAAGTAGGCTACGACTCCAGTGCGATCGATAGCGGTGCTTGACGTGATCAGATTAAACTAATGATCCTCATGGGCAAATTAGGTTGCAGCAGCGGCAGATAAAAGCAAACATGGCAAACAGGAAAGCACTGCGATATGAGGCATGTGACAATTTCTACACTAGGGTACAAAAAGAAAAGAAAGTAGAGTGAAGAGAAATCTATGAACAGCACATTCACGCAGTCTACAAACCCTGGAAAATGAAAAGAATATTGGTCCTTCCTCGCTGAGACCTTTTAGTAGATGGATTTAACATTTTCAAGCAAGAAGGAACATGAAACATGTCTGCTGATTTATTTTATTTCCTGTGTTGCTCCGTGTCAGCGGGATGTGTGAACTGTTTGCTAACACGTCTGCCATATCAGCTTTACAAGGCCGTCGCCGTCTCATTAGCTTACAGTTGCTGTGATTTAAGACTAAATGCCTAATGTGTAGGACCTAGGGGGATTTAGAGGGATCTATTGGCGGAAATTGAATATAATATTCATAGTTATGTTTCTATTAGTGTATAATCACTTTAACATGCCAGCCAAGCATCCGGTTAGCATGTACCTCATGTACTGACTGCCCAGCAGCGGTTGAAACTCCCCCTGTGGCGCCTTGTCTCCTACTCAGAAACTGCTCAAACCAATAAAAAGAGTAAAGTACCACAGGGACGTGTGGAGTGAGCCGACCTCATAAAAACTTTCATTTTGACCTACAAGCAGCTGTCCTTTGGAAGTTTGTAATGAACGTTGAAAAGACGTCTGAAGTGACATCATAAGAACTTTCATCCTGAACTCTGTGATGATGTCTCTCAGATGTCAGTAGTGAGCGTTAAAAAGGACTTCTGAAAAAGTAATTGCAAAAACTTTTATTCTGTCTCTTCAGTGATGTCTTTTGAACATTACACAAAGATGTTAACTTGACATCTTGTCTGTGATCAGTGGGTAGACTCATCGTCATGGTGTTCAATATAAGGATAGATAGACATCATATATCATTTTATTAACTTTCATGACTAGTGTAGTACCCATTCAAAACATGCTGTTCAGCACAGATGATCTGGTAATGTGAGGTCTTTACAGATCCAGTATTAAAACTCTTGAACTGCTCACAGACTCAATGTTGCCATCCTGATAATATCAATCATGTTTGATATTCACCATTTAAAATCTAGATGATTACATTCTCACTTTCCAACAGCCAGTGTCACAGCAGCTGACAGGGTTGGGAAAAGAACAAAGACAGGAAGTGGAACGGCCACAACAAGACACATGAGGATAAATAAACAAAATTAGAGCAGGAAAGAACTAAACTAAAAGCTAAAACCATGACATCATGTGTCATTTTAAATTTATCACATATAATTCAACTAATGTCTTACTTATTGAAGACTTTAACTTATAAATCTTTAAACTTGCACATTACTTGAAAAATTGATGAAAAATAACCACAGAGCAGTTTGACAGTGTACAAACAAATCAGCAGCATGACTTTGGGAAAACTAAACTACAAATGACACAAAACTTATACCAAGCAAATCTAGGAATATGACATGTACCGAAAGATAGCAGTGTACATAATATTTCAATTTTAATGAACTGCAACATTTCTCTGGCTGCATTTCGCTCTCAAGTCAGTCTGCACATGATGATGAGGATGAAGGTCTGCTGCCGGATCAGACGGGGCGCGGCACCGAGCCCGATCTCATGATCCTTTAATTCAAGGGAGAAAACACAGCTTGTATAAGGGTCTGTCAGGTTGGAGTGAAGTTCTGAAATATTCAGTGGCTCGATATCTGCCGGTGGAACAAGCATAAACAATCAAAGATCATGAATATAAGAACAAGTCGTGCTTTGACTGGCAAGCATACTCTTGAAAGTGTTGAGTAGAAACCCAACACTGAAGATGGAAACAAATCAGAGTGTCTATCACTCTTTGAGAACATGGCTGTACACACTGTTCACACTGAGGTTACTGAAGCTTTAGCAGGACTGTCTGGAAAATGTCTTTCTTATTATTATTGACAATTACTGGCAAATAGCGACAGCATCGGCTTCTGTGTACCCAGGTTGCAGTACTCTCATTCCCACATACTGTCTTTAAAATTGCAGCTATTAACAAGCTGGCTGGTTCCTTTTATCTCAGGCTATTATCACTATTACCTCCTAGCGTTCAATTGATTTGTTTTGTGGATATATTTGTGTGAGCCTGGAGCCCCTCAATCACTGAGGTGCACAACACCCCATGACGGTAGCTTAAGTTGCTAATTTTGTTTTGAATTTAATTCGATTTTATAAATTACAGGTAGGACACGAGCCCGACATACTGATGCTCTCCATAAAAGCCAATCAATATACAGTTGTCCTGTGCTGGATTTGACCATTAAGCTGAATGTTATTTGTTATTTTTTTAATCCAATATTGATGTATCTATAATGTACATTTAGTCAATGTGAGACTTTTTCTTACAGTATCAGAAAGGGAATACTCCAAACTGCAAATGAACCTGGATAGCAGAGCCAGATGACCAATAAACATCTGGTTTCTAAACATGATGCAGTTTATTCAAAGTATCCAGTTACCAAAACCTGTAGTCTGTCTAGTATCCAGCAGGGGGCAACTCCATTGGTTTCAAAAAGAAGTCTCATTGTATGTAAGCTTATGAGAAAAGGCCCATACTTTTCACTTGATTTATTACCTCAGTAAACAGTTTCCTAATGAGTTGAAGGTCTCAATCACTAGTTTTGAGTCTTCTACTTTTATTTCATAAATCACAGTTCCATTTACAGTTGAGTACACAATAAAGCAGGGTTTGTTTTTAGGCGTAGCTATCTTGTGATTGACATGTCGCTGTGACTGCGTGTTGTCCTCCCCAACTCCATCGTCTTTTCCAAATATAGTCCCTTCAGGCTCCAATCTCCAGGCTTCAAAATGGTAGTCAAGCCAAGCCAATGGGTAGAAACCCAAAGAGATTGTCTGTGTGTACATTCTGCCCTCAGTGATCTCAGCACTCACACCAGAGACTCTTGTTCTCTCTCTTCTTTCCCCTCTCTCCTCTCTGTAACGTCTTCAGGAAGCAAAGTACGTTTACCCTCCACCTCCAGTCGGCAGTCAACATGATGATACATACCCTACAATGATTGTCATTTCCACAGACTACTGCTACTGCTCCTGTCAGTAACTGGTTCCAGATAAGTGCAGATTCTGGTGTGACAGGAGTTTCCTCCAAAGGGTGTGGCTCTGCACCCAACCCTCTTGCCGGCTCTGAGCAGCTGATCATGTACAACACGCTGCAAAGGTCTTTAGTTTGTTTTCATAGAGAGCCCCCTAAGCAGCAGAGGCTACATATTGTGTGCTTAACAAGCACATTATTCACTGATTAGTTTTCACATCTCTTTTATTACACTGTTTTTGGCTGAAATTGAGGCTCTTTGGAGGTTATCATATTTTAAGTATTAATTGTTTTTAAGCACATTAATGACAAGCAAAGTGATTAGTTCATCCAACTCCTTTTTCGGGGATGGATTTAAAAATGGAATAGAAAAAAAATCCACATAGTACAGTCAAAATCTCTCAAAGTATGAAACAGCCATGTTAAAACAACCCCATGTGCATATTTGCTTATGTGCTGCCTGGAGAAGCAGGTATCAGCCTTTAAAAACATTGATGCATACGCTGAAAGATTTTGGTTCAAAGTTGATCATGTAGTAGCTTGTTTCAGATTGTAGTGGGTCCTTTTTCCTTTAAATCCTTCACATAAAAAAACGCTGTGCAATGACCAATTTACAGCCCCAAGAAAAAGGTAATTTCGTTGGAATCAATTATTAGTATTTTTTCACACAGCACAGGCTGCAAATTGCTGCCAATCCAAAAACACAACTCAGCGATACAATCGTCAAAAAATAGCTTAGTAATGACTGACAAACACGGCTTACCATCACTTTATTTTTAAATTGAATCTAGAATGAACACGAAATCAAATTACCCAATTTCAGCATATTACATTTCGACTGTTATTATGTTATTGTTATCAGACAGGGTTTTATCCTGAAGGTTTGCTATCTCTAGCTTAGCTGCAGCATAATGTGTTGTACTGTTTAAGTAAAGTTAACTGGAAAGCGCTCTGATGTGTCAAACTGTTTCTGACTTGTGACGAGCCAGTTTAGGAACAATCTCAGTGAAAGCTTCTATCACACGTCCATCATTCTAACCTTCCCATTGCAAACAATATTGTCAGCACCAATAACTCCACGGGTGCTGCTAATGAACGAAGGTTACTTTTATTGAAATATTAAGGTCCAAATTACGAAATAAAGTTAATATTCCAAATTATGGCTTTCGTTATATTTATCTGTAGTTTCATACCCTGCGGAATAATAGAAAGCAGAAAATCTGGGCATTCTGCCAGCATCCTCATTTCTTTTTACCTCCTCGTTTCCTTTCCTCTGTTCTCTGCGGTCAGACCACAGGAGACAGGCTAAGGTTGAGAAAACTCTGGTTAAGGGTTTCTGCTGGCAGTGTTTCCCATGCCTCTCCCCTGTCTGTCTCCCTCTTCTCAGTAGTCCTGCAGAGTAAGGATTTAGCTCTGACTAATTGGGTTTTGGGAGACAGCGGAGGGGGGGAGAGGTGCAGGAGGAGGAGGAGGAGAGGTAGGTGGACGGAGAGACAAGGAGACAAAGTGTATGTGCGAGGAGGGAGACGGTGGGGCTGCACGCATGGATAAATGGATGGATGGATGGACGGGTGGATAGATGGATGAATGGATAATGGAAGCGTGACTCATGAGTCCTTGCTATTCTGCTCTCAGCGGGGATAAGGGAAGAGAAAAAAGTACAGAGGGTGTGCAGAAGTTTAGTTACCTCAGGAGGAAAATCTCCTCTCTCTCTCTCTCTTTGTTTCAGGCAGTTGCGCTACTTTACCTCAACTGTGGTGTACCCGCTCGCCATCAACATTCTGGTATGCTGACTGACGAGTGCAAAGCCTTCCATCGCTCTGACCTGTGAGGAAAGTGTCCCAAACAAAGCCATCAATTTTTAAAGTAGCCTCCAGCTTGGAGAAAACTAACCTCTAAAGCGAAGGAATAATGGGGACGGCTTGTTTTCCAACCTGCTGCTTCATTATTCTGCCACCTCTCCTCAGCTTTCACCAAGTAGCACCTCATTAATCCGACTCTAATGTAATCCACGCAAACGGGAGAGCCTCGTCTTGCAGGTCATGTTGATCCTCCCGTCTAGCCAGCCTGGTATTTCACTCGCGTCTGCCAGAGGCGGGAAGTAATGCGGCACAAATCTTAAGTTCCTGTAATTAAGTAGGTTTCTGTGAGGTATCTTCCGAACATCGCAAGGCAGATTTCAGCCTATCACTGCAAAAGACATGAGATGGAGACAGACAGCGAGGGAGCACAGATGGGGAGGAAAGGCGTGCAGTGGCCACGTGGATGAAACTGAACCAGGCAACACTGACGACTACGGAGCGTATTCTGCCAAGCAAGGCTTTAAAAACGGCCTTATTTTAGTGCACTGTTTAAATATGTCAGATACATGATTGATTCATGGCAAATATGTTGTGTCCGAAAAACTCTGTCAGCTTCTGTCATTCAATAATTCTGTCAAATCTGAAAAAACACATACAGGTAATGTTTTTTTTTCTGTTTGTCATGAGCTAATTTAGTATTTTCAATAATAAAAGTCAACTGTACTGAACATAATTCCTTTCAGTCATCACTTATGACCTGCTAGAGGTGTTGTGGTGGTGGCTGTATCTGCCAGGACCCTGCGTTTTGTTACTGTCTTAATATTTTGCTGTGAATTGAAATATAATAATATGACGTGAGGTTCAGTTCAGAGAGATACTTTTTACTACTTTTATCCATTAAGTCCATTTCAGAGCCTGCAATTTCTGAGAAGATGAAAGAAGTTGAATCAACACTTATACTTGAAACAGAGACTGTGTTACACATGTATCTGCGCTGCTACTTGAGTTTAAAAAGAAAATGTGTGCACATCTGCAGCTCATTGGGATGTGTGTTTGCTTTCTCGCTGGATAGTCTTGTAAAAAATTAACGCCTCAAAATACAAAACCAAACAATAAATGGTTAGAATTCAACAGCAGTACGTGCGCTCCTCTCTGTCTACAAGTCTGCCTTTAAATGTGTGTGTGCTTTTTGTCAGCTCCTCTAGTGGTTTTTTTACTCTGTTGTCAAAATGCAGTGTGTCTCCTCCCAAACAAAAAAATACAGACTTTGTATTTTGCTCCTCCACTACAAAAACAGTATTTCCCAAACCCAGCAGCTGCCCAGGAGCTGCCTGACCTTATCTGGTGATGGCTGAGAGCATTAATCATTCATGCTCCTGGTACCTGGAGGCAGGCCTGGGAATTTGAACTGGCAACTTTCCAATTATGAGGATCCTTCTCTAACCTTTAGGAGTCTACACCCGCTTTT
>CAEMYA010000062.1:272871-282945 GCA_903131615.1 Diplodus sargus
AAAAAAAAAAAAAAAAAAAAAATGACTATGGAAAAAGTCATGGAGACGGCGAGAGTGTGGGCTGTATGCGTTGAGTGAGTAAAAATTGTCACTAGTATTACAGATAGCTCCAAGAGCAGCGCTGTGCGCTCTGGCCCCCGGTACTGCGAGTCACCATGGCAACAGGTAAATAAAAGGCTCAGCTCGCGTCTTGATTGGCTGTTGGTCCGTTACACGTGACATCACGCGCTGTGCGTGCTCGGCTCCGCTCGGAACACCCCACACACTGCAGGATTTCTAGTCGCAAATATTAAACATGTTCATTATTTACGATCACTCCTTCCGACGCCTTCCGAGAGGATCAGACCGGACAAAATCACTCTTAACACACCCCACACCACAGGACAATCAGACACGATGTTTTTTGCAAACATCAGATAATCGGGCCTTTGCTGGCTTTGATCGTAAAGGGGGAAATCGGGACAAAAATCGCCCTGATTATCTATTACACACACTTGGTGTTACCATGGTAACCAAACCAAGCAGGTTTAAGGATTGCAACTACAACAATCATTACTGTATCACTGTCTTCATCTTCTTTTTCACTAGCATGGTTTGTCATGTGTGCCATACTAACTCTGTTGCACCGCCCCTCCCCTCTGCTGCTCTTGAGTGCGCTTCGTGATACACACCAGCTCACAAACATCCAGGCCCTTTGTTCCGTGAGCGTGCAGGTTGTTCAGACAGATTGCAGGAGTGAGTGGGCATCATTTGGATATTGGCCTTCTTTGAAAGCGGACGGATACCAGGGCACGAGCCAATTACTGCGCGGCCACGGCTGTTTGCGGTTTGTTCCACGTCGTCCCTTTGAACGTCTTTCAGAACCTCACGGCAAAGATCACAGATGTATTCAGAAACTGATTTGGCGGAGGAAATTGAATGGGAAGCGCCAAGACCACATTACGAAGTTCCTCCATGGCTGCCGTCTCCCTGTAACTCTAATTAGAGCCACAACTAATGTGCGTTCTGTTCCTACGAGTGTGTGCGCGCGCGTGTCTACAGTGATTATTATAATTGGACATTAAGTCAAAAAAATAAAAGAGCAGCGACGCAGATGTTTTCCGCAGCATAATGACCCCCCTGCTACCCATTTACAACAATCACAGGAGGATTCATGCACACACACAACCCAACAAACACACACAACTGCTCGCAGTCACATCATTTGGTGAATTAAATGTCCCATTATCTGTCTCCTTGTGTTTAATTCTGTCTGATTGCAGCATGTCAAGTAAGCAAACACATGCATACAAAAACACATCCGTATGGCCGACGAAACCAATGCGCGCCGACATCACGTCTGCTCGTGAGTCGGCGCGCGCTCTTTTAAACTATTCACACAACTTATCGAGCGCTCGGTGTAATGAACTCGTTGCGTAAAGCGCGTGATGATGTTAAAGGGAATCAGCTGAGACTGTCCCCGATGTGCAACAGAGAGACGGTAGCGAATGTGATTGGTCATGCGCAGCTGTTCTGGCGTGCATCTGCTCCAGCCTCTCATACTCTGAACACAGTCTTCAGGCAGACACAGCAATTTCTCTCAAATTCAAAGGAGTGGAGACGATGTGTTCCTTAGTTGCTTTTTATTCAGTGTCAGAGGACCAATCTGGCCTGTGAGCAATGCGGCAGGCTCCAATTACTTCCATACAGCGTTGTCGCGCACCCACGCAGTTTCAAAACAGACAAATTGTGTATTTTACTGCTCATATAGTTTTTTCAGCTGTTGGCGCTGCTATCTGCCAGGCCCAAATTAGGAAGCATTAAGTTAGAATAAACAAAGAGAAAGCTCTCCACTGATGCCAGAGCTAATTCCTAAAGTACAATAAATTAGTTCTGTTGTTTCATGTCTTCCTTTTCCCATTTTGTAGCACAACAAATAAACCAATACCACACTGGTAATTAAAGAAGGGAGCTCAAATCTGCTTTTAATTGCCAACGGAAACAAGTTTGTTGTCTCTACATATTTGCGAGGTTTCGCTGTCTTTACTCTCCGCGGAAAAGTTAAGAACAGCAGATCTGCGTGCAGAGCAGCCAGATTACACTCCTATCCGACGGCATTTTGCTCGGTACGCTTTTCAGTCTTCACACTTGCACTTTAAACAAATCAGCAAATGATTTCAGCATCACTCGCCTCGGCGACTGCGAGGTAACTCTTGTGGAAAGGTGAAGGGAATGTTTTCGCTACGAGTGCCATTTGCACCTCGCATTCATCCAGCTCGAATAAATCAGGTTCTGCTCGGGCTGTTTCGCCTGGTAGAGACGCGGCTCCGTGCTCCATCTCTCCTTCAGACTGGCACTTGTATTCATGCAGACTTTCAGCCAGGATGGATTTGGCTTTGTGTCGGTGAGAAGCTGTGTAAAGACAGCCCTCCGGTCACACACCTCTACAGGAGATGAGTGGACCTGCTGATCGTAGAACACAGCGATCGAGCTTTTCAGGAAGGACTGTTTGGCGAAGTTGCTCAAGTGAAAAAAATGACAAATCACGAAATATGAATTCAGATAAAAATGTTTGATTCTAAATAAAAAGTTGCTTGTGTTGTCAAATCTGTATGTATTCAATTGGATACAATTGGCAAAACAGCAGATGTGGTCATCACATGTGAGAATAAACATACAGCACATGCAGCTGAATGAATTCCATCCTTCATGTGGCAGGCAGAGCGTCATGCCTCCCTGATATTGTTTACTACCTCAAAGCACGTTATCTTTTCTTTGTGATGTGTCTGTGCCACGGGTGTGTACGCTACATAGATGCCGAGTCTGCACACTGTGTTTTATTTTGAATATTGACTGGATGCTCTACGCTGTGCCTGAGTTTGACTTCCTGTCTGGCTCAATCTAGTCTGTGCAGCTCGACGAGGCTGCTGTCTGCAGGGGCGCCTCTGCTGAAGGTCGGCGGCTTGGGGAACCACGAGCATTGTCTGCAGCGGGCCCGTGTTGTGTGTTACCTGTGTTGGTCGAGCTTGCAAAGGTGTGAAGCGGCGCTAGCCCTCTCATCCGGAAAAACACCCCTGTGGACAAGCGCCATTGGAGTCTACAGCCATGCGAGCTGCTTTAAAAGCCGAACCCAAATGTCAGCATGCAGACATGCTCTCACGGATAACACGCTGACGTAACACTAAACACAGAGTGCAGCTGAGGATGATGGGATGTCAACCCCATGGTTGCGCTGGATCGAGTCAGAGGCGTTCATCCTCTGGGGACAATGAACCTCTGTACAAAATGCACCAGACCAGCTCTCCTCTAACTATAAGCTATTTCTCGGTCTGCATTTGTTAATTTCTCTTTCTCACTTACAAAAGCACCACTTTTACCAATGAAGCGTTTCTCCTACTCCCGCTGCAGAAGACCTCTGCGGTGACATTGCTGTTATCCACTTGGCACAAGTGGGGACTGAATGATTTAATGAGAATGAAAACAAAGAGGATTCATGGCCATCTCAGTCACCAGCTATCAACTCATCGGTGGGCGTTGAAGAAGTGCTTTTTCACATCATCATTGTCATCATCATCAACAAAGCGCATGGTGATATTTCAGAGCTGACAGGGTAGAGTTGATATCAGTGTGTGTGGTTGAAAAGCTGTGCTGGTGAGTTTGAACCATCGAATAGCTCATTATGTGACTTGTACACGATGTTTCCTTTAATGAGGTATTGTTTAGACGAAGCATACTATCAATCTAACCTCTCACACACTCTTAGCCTACTCTGGTCGTCTCTCTCCGCCTTTTCTTTAGATTTTGTCTGCTGTAACCTTTGCCGATCTTTTATAATGAGAGTGGAGTTGCCATGGAAACCAGTGGCCCCAGGTACAATTGATCGTCGAAGTACTGCAGACATCGGCTCCACTGTTGATTCGCCCGGTCCGTCTTTCAAGTCAAGTCGAGGCAAGTGTATTTATAGGGTGCCATTTATAGGGTGTGCCACAATCTGGCTCTCCACACAACAGAAGACAAACATAAATCAAAGGAAGGATAATTATTAAAGGACATAAAACAAAGATGAGAGAACTGGGTTCAGTACACTTCCTCCTTGTTGAGTTGTCCTTTAGCAAAATACTGAATCCCTGAGTAGAAAACGACGTTCGGAAGCTGATCTCGGACCCACCCGTAAACAAACATTCCTGACAAGAGATCAGTCGAGAATTGTATCTTCAAATTCCTGTGAGCCGAGAGAATCGAGGCATATGGGAAGAAAGAAAGCCAGTGATGATCTCAAACACAAAGCGGTGCTTTATAGTTTGCTCCAGTGTTTATATGGAGCCCGTGACAGGGGAATACTGGGATGTTTTGCCTCAGTCTCGGAAGAAAAAACCAACATAAAGGAGAGAGACTGCTCATTACTACGGAGCCCCAGAAGGGTCACAGTCGGGTATTCTTCTGAACTGCTTTTGTGTTCCCCCCACAATAGCTGCTTCTCCTGACCCACGCTAAATGTGTTGGTGCTGTCCAGTTATAACACACGGCAGATACAACAGAAAGGAGAGGTGATGAGACACCTTACGTGATGTATTTATGGCTCATTCCTCTTTTGAAAAAGTCCAAGCTCAGGCAGACACTGACAGAGAGAACGGTTACGGCTGCTGTGCCTGGCTGTGTTGCCGCGGCTGATGGACATGGTCGCTGCTCAGACCGTAGCTGTGGAACTCATTTCCCACCGGCTCTTGTATTAAGAAACCCACCTCAAGCTGTAAGATGAAGCTTAACCCTTTTTCAATATCTTATGCCTAGGTTAACATATGATCCTCGCTCTCAATAATAACTATGTGGAGACTAGTGGGAACACACCCTGACCTGCAAACACTCATGTAGTACAGAATCAAACACTTAAATGAGTCTCAAACTGTCTAACTGTGAGTCCACTGTTATCTGCTTCACGCCAACTCTCAGCTCCTTCTTCCTCAGGCCCCAGTCTACCCGGAAGTGTAAATCTCATTAAGGTCTCAAACATAATAAGAATGACTTTTTTAACTTCTTAAAAGCATTCAGAACCCATGAAATGATAGTCACACATTTTAAACAGAAATTATTTATACATTTTAATATCTTATTTATCTTTAAGTGTTATTTATGCAAATTTTAACTTCAAAACAACTGGTGCTTTATCTTTAACTTGTTCAGTTTATGCAGTTTAACAAGTCAACGAACTATAATGTTGCCAAAGCCAGTCAGGAGGAGAACAAAAACCATCCATCTGAAAAACCATCCAGGAAAACATTCAGAAGTGTTCTTTGTACTCTCCAGTTCTGATATAACTGATGCTAAACTGTCATCTGTGCTAACTAGGGATGCACGATAAAAAAGTGATATTGCAATTATTTTTACAGATATTGCAATATAATTCATGATTATTATGCATGATTACATTTTACATCACAATTTTCACTGAAGAAACAGTCATGACAAACATCTGTTCTCTAGATGTTTTATTAAATCTGGACAACAAGCTTTGTAGGCCAGAGCATCTCTGCAGCACTACAGCATCTCTCTATAAAAGCAAGGAATCTCTGTCTGTCTGTCTGTCTGTCTGTGCCTCAAATATCTCTGCGGATCAGGATCAGAATGACCTGAGAGTTTCAACATGGCTGCTGTCTGGTTCAGTGGTGTGCGACTTCGCATTTGTTTGGACTGCAATGATACCGTGAATAAATTATTTCATAAATGCTTTACACATTCTGGAGCATAGTCCACCGGAGCTACCACAGTGACTGGACAGCTGGACCGGGAGTTAGCCGGCGGTTCGGTCCCGTTCTGTTCTGTGCATCTAAACTGACTGTTGTGGATTAATGAGACTAAACGAGACCGGACCGGTCTGTTCGGGTCTGAGGAGATGCGGAGACGCGCGGACAACAAAGTGGAATCAGAATCTGTGGATGTTCGTGTGTAGCTAGCTGCTAGCCGCTAGCTAACCTATACGGCCCAACTCCCGAGCTGACGGACCGGACGCACCGACCTGTCCTGGACTTAGGGTAAATAATGTCCGCCACGCTTTTTCGCGAACATTGCCGTCACGTTTGCTTTGTGTCTGGTGCAGCAGAAACGGTAAAAAAGGGCTTTTGTCACGAAAGTGTTCAAGCAGCAAGTTTGGTTGTAAAGGAACAGGAAGTTGTGGGAGGGACTTCGGCGGATGAGTGACAGGCAACGACGGTCGGCGTACAGACAGCGATATTGAGAATTGAGAGATTTGTGACATTGAGCGTGTTTGGAGAGTATAGTTAGTGTGTTATGTAGTGTTTGGTTTTGTGTGTAGTGGAGTCGGTTTTTTGTTTAATGAGTCAAAACAATGAGAAGCTGAATATTGCAGCAGGCAGTGCAGCTCTTCATGCAGCTGGAAGGAGCTCAGGCAGACCTGAGCATTGCCTGCATTTAAATGTAAATAATTAAACAGAACTTTGTAAATTTTTATAATGTATGCACTTATTCAGCAAACAACAATTTATATTTGCATTATAAGTCATAAAAAATGGTTTGTCAAACATATTTGTGGTTTTCACAGTAAAAATCAAACTTTTTCTACTCGGATTTTATGTTTTTTTGTGATTTTAGGTCCATTGTGTTAGTACAATATGTCAAAATGAAAAAATAACTGTACAGTCACACATGTGAGGTTGTGCTGAAAATAATCACACCAAGTAAATAGTTTTAAGGTGAAATATAATGGCAAAATCAAAAATAGTCACAAACGGCCAATTATTCCCTGGAATATCGGATCTCACAACAAACCTAAATATCCCTGACGTTCCACCTTCAAACAGCCTCATTTGGCCATCCATGAAAATGCTTCTTAACCTCCCACTTTTCTATAGGAACACATATTTCCTACGGGCACTGCATTAGTTTCATTAAAACGCTGTTTAGTGACACATTTGACCTTTTTTTTTTTCCAGTCTGTGCGATTTGGATATTGCACATATTGCGGTTTTGATTACTTTGCGATTAATTGTGCAGCCTTACTCGTGTAGGAGCTGCCATTGTTGTCACTACTCTCACTGGTCATCACACCTGACTTGTACCCATAGTAGTTAGTTCCTTATAGGACCCTCATTGGCCTGAATTACTGTGACTGGGACAGAAGTCCATAACTTGAATTTTAGTAAGATGGATTCCTGCCTGATCTCTTGACCTCATGTGATCTTGTGAATCCACCTGCCTTGGAAAGTGACCATTTCTTTGAAACATTTCAGATAGCTCATTTTGCATCCATCCAACAGATGCACTTGGTTAGAGTCACCTGACCCCTACATCCTCATTCCCCAACTTACCTTTTCTAAGTCTCGCCCATTTTCACCCTTTGGGCCAATAACAGCTGCACAAGCTTAGAACCAGGACGTACCTCTGCGAACTCTACACTGTTAAAGTTATATGTGCTGTGTGCTCATTGTGTCTGTATCAAAAGGAAAAACAAGCTAACGAGACGGTTAAGAGATGTTGCCGAAGGACCTCTAAAGGTGACACTCGACATCCTGACTGTTTGGAACGTGTTGTGTTTATTCTGGTCCCAAAAAAGTTTGGTGGACCTCGCCATGAGCTGAACATTAACGCCATCACACAGTTTAGCACTATGATCCTATGGATACGGCCAGAAAAAAAACCTTAAGTGAGACAGGATTTAAAAATGCGGTACTTCTGTCAGATATAACAGATGTGTTACACCCATTGTAACTAACGTGTCACAGCCATGGTTATAGTCACAATCAGCCCTAGCTGGAGTTCTGTCATGCTGTGGCTGCAATCCTAATCACACGTACGTCCTGTCTGACAGCCGGTGAGAAAGCTGGTATGACTGGCCCTGCTAATGATCTATCCTGCTGCAGTGGTACAGACTTCATGAAATCATGGCTGAGGGTCGCTGACTCATGCTGTCACAACCAGCAGTGACCTACTCAATTTCCTGGTCACTGGAAGAACTACTCAGCCTGTGAAAACCTTTGTGTTAAACCATCTGTGGTAGTAGGATGAAAAAAAAATATCAGGGGTAGCTTGAGTTGGGCTTTGAATCTATCTATTACCAGGCAGGGAATGTCTAACAAAAGACACTATCGAGTTTTATTCTGGGACGTGCAGGATCGACTTTTGATATGGTGGACCCAATGGAGGGACGACCAATTGTGACAGACAACATGGCTGTAGAGACATCAACTTAAGCTGGTCTACCACTTTGATACAGACTAAAGTATCTTGACTACGACTTGATGGACTGCCATTAAGTAACATTAAATATTCGTCTTCCCCAGAGGATGACTTAGTTGGAAATAAAAAATATATTTAAACAATGTAATACAATGATGATATTCACTTCATTTGTAGCCATCTTATTTACTGCCAATCAGCAAATTATACATTGCTGACGTTAGGTCAAAGCACCCTGAGCCAAACCTCAGCCTTGACAAACTACGAGAGTTGGTGTAGACCCGTGTTCTTCAGTCTTGGTTTTCAGCTCGTCATCAAGCCAGATAACATCACATTCATTTGTTTGAAACAGGTGTGTTGGAGCAGGGAAACATCTAGAACATGCAGGACAGTGGTGTAGACTCTTCACTCCTCCTACCTAAACAGCTGAATAGGTCAATGCCGCTGTCTCCCAAAACGGCATGTATCACCATGCAGCGTAACAATGCCCCATGTGCCCAAACGTTGTCATACGGTAGCCATTTGTTTAGGTTTAGGCAAGAAAACTACATGGTTAGGTTTGGGAAAAAATGTGTTTGGGTTACAATTGCTACATTCCTTTTGTTACAAATGTACCGATGTTCCCAAAGTAACTATGCAACCTTGTGTACTTGGTGTAACTTCAGCACATCAGCAGGTTAAAGGAACTCACTGTTGTCTTCTGGTTTGACTTCTGGACATGAACAGTCGTCTCCTGAATTAAAGTCCAGTGCTTGTTTAACCCAGCTTTCCGTCCCCGACCTCCTCCCTGTCGGGACTTTTCTTCTTTATAGTACTTCTCTCGTGCTCCCTGCTGCTCGGAGGTCGCCGCCTAACACGGAGCGCAATTGTTGGTTGTTCGAAAGCTGCTTTCATTTTCCACTTGTGTGGTCGTTTACTGAAGAGGACAGGCTCTTTATTTTGTCTCTCACATGTCCCCTAGAATTACGGAAGTACCCCTTAAAGAAGAATGAGAACTGACAAAGTCATTGATTTCTTTTTTACTGTTTTTTTATTTATTTTTTTGAAGAGGAGGCTGCTGCTTGGAGACCACTTCAAAGACTGTTATGAAACTTTATCTCAGATATTTAAAGATCAAGTCTGAATAGTGACGATGAAAGAAAGTGCAAAAGAACGCACCATTACATTTCTATACAAACATAACTGCCAAAGTAAACGCAAAGTCCTGCTCACCCACACACTTCTTTTGTGACTGGAGCTCATCACACCTCTGCTTCAGCTGGCTGGGTGGAACAATGAAGGGTATTACATGATATCGCCAAACTTTACGCAGTTTTATTAACAAGGTGCAAGTTTTTCTACCCTTCTGAGGGGGATGACAAGCTCACACGCTGCCCCGATGTATTCAGATTCAGCAACATAAGTGATGCCATCTCTGTAAATGTACAATGAGGTTTGCAGTGGCCTTTAGTTCACTGGCAGTGAGTATATCTTTAAACGTAAATCTGAAGTGCTGTGTAAAGAACATGAGGTATTTGCTCGGGCAGCTGTAGCACATGACGTAGAGCAGTTGTCCGCTAATCACAAGGTCGGTGGCTCCATCCCTGTCCCCTGTAGTCTACATCATGTCAGAGGGTCTTTCAACCCAAAATTGATCCTGATTGCTCCTGATGAGCAGGCCTCACCTTGAGTTTCAGCCTCAATCACTTGTGAATACTAGTTGTAAAGCAATTTGAGCGGTCACCAAGACCCGAAAGGTGCTATGTAAGTACAGTCCACAGGATAATTTCGCTCTCTCCAGCTATGACTCACCAGGAAACCTCTGCTTTTCTATTATCTTTACGCAGCCATGCCTGCGGCTCGTACAGCTCCGGGGGTGTTTTCCACCTCAACAGTAACTTTTTTTTTTTTTTTTTTTTTTTTTTT